>CAUYRH010123837.1:0-51418 GCA_963574655.1 Perodicticus potto
TTTTTGAGACAGAGCCTCAAGCTGTCACCCTGGATAGAGTGCTGTGGCATCACAGCTCACAGCAACCTCCAACTCCTGGGCTCAAGTGAGTCTCCTGCCTCCGCCTCCCAAGTAGCTGGGACTACAGGTGCCCGCCACAACACCCGGCCATTTCTTGGTTGCAGCTGGCATTGTTGTTTGGCAGGTCCGGGGGCTGGATTCGAACCCGCCAGCTCAGGTGTACGTGGCTGGCGCCTTAGCCTGCTGAGCCACAGGCGCTGAGCCAAGACTTTACATTTTTAAAAGTCTGTGTCTTTATAAATCTGAATGTTCAGTGCAGAAAAAGAAACACTACTTTGTATAGTTGCTAGATAGCAATTTCTTTAAGTGGACTTTATTCCATTAAGCTTTGAATTCTTAGACAATGGAAGCAGTGGTCGGCCAATATCAAAAGCATGGCAAGTAATGACAATTATTTGTGTTTGGCTTTGGCATGCTTTTTGGTACTTCTAATTAAATTGGAATGTCTTTTTTCTGGGAATTCACAATACATATATTTAAAACAAATTACGGAAAATATAGGAATTATCCTGGAAGAATCTGGAAATCTGCTATCCTACCCTAAGCATTTTTTTCTGGTCATTGTTTTATGATATGATTGAATAGCATCATGTCTCAGACAGACTTAGAGAGAGCTATTCTCTTTGCCCATGAAGTATCTCAAACTTGCCTGTTTTTTAGGTGTAGAAAGTAACTAAATATTCTTCTTTAAAAGGCCTCGCCTGATAACTAAGCCAGGTGAGGGGAGGAGAAGAATCTTGAGTTACCTAATTGAAATGGTGACCCAGGTAGTAATTTTTCAGTCCTTGAATTTCATTTATTTTCTAAAAGATTGTAGATATGATGACGAAAACATTTAACTCAGAAGGTAAAAACAGTAGTAGGAAGCTAAAAGCAGAAGTGTGCGTCTCCTTCTGCCCTCAAGCCAGGCTCCTCACACACTTATCAGACTTTTTGTTGTTGTTGTTGTTTCATTGAGGGTGCAAGAAACCAGGTTACACTGATTGCATTTGTTAGATAAGGTCCGTCTTGCCCCCAAAAGGTGTGTCACACACTGAGACCCCTTACCCCCTTCTCCCTTTTCCTCTCTCTGCTCTTCCTTTCCCACCCCCCTCCCTCCTTTTCTCTGTCTGCTCTTTCCTTCCTTCACCCACCACCAACCGTGTACTAGGTCATTAATTGTCCTCATATCAAAATTGAGTACATAGGATTCATGCTTCTCCATTCTTGTGATGCTTTACTAAGAATAATGTGTTCCACTTCCATCCAGGTTAATACAAAGGAGGTAAATTCTCTGTCTTTTTAATGGCTGAATAGTATTCCATGGTGTACATATACCACAGCTTGTTAATCCATTCCTGGTTGGTGGGCATTTGGCTGTTTCCACATTTTGGCGATTGTAAATTGAGCTGTGATAAACAGTCTAGTGCAAGTGTCCTTGTGGTAAAAGGATTTTTTTCCTTCTGGGTAGATGCCCAGTAATGGGATTGCAGGATCCCCTGCTGTCAGCTGTAAGCCTTCACCACTACTGATTCAAATCCCTTCAGCCTGCAGAGGCATTAAAGTCCTGTCCTTTCTAGTAAATCTCTTCCTGTAGCACTTTGTGTCACACTTAGTACCTAACCCAGAGTACATTGCCTTTACTACCACTACCACAGGCATAAAAATAAAGCATTTACCCTGGAAACCTAAGCTTTCATTAATGATAAGACTGTCCTGAAACAAAACTATTAACATCTTTTTTTCTGGAAGTATTCTCTATTTGGTAAAATTCTATTGTGAATTCAGTTGTCAATTTTAACATCTTTGAGTAGTTATGTCACATTAATTGAAGAATTTAAACATATCTATAATTTGTAATATATTTCATTCTCTGATATAAACTTTTATGATTTTTCTTTTAATTTCAGCAAGATCCATATATAGCATCAATGGAACACCATACTGATTGGGTAAATGACATTGTACTCTGTTGTAATGGGAAAACATGTAAGTATTTCTTTGAATTGTTGGGCTTCTGGAAACTTTTTAGTTCCGTTTGATATATTTTTCATTTTTTATAAGCTTTTTTGTTGAAGTATAACATATAGAAAAGTGCTTAACACCTTGAGATTACAGTTCAATACAATTTTATAAAGTGAATACCCAAGTCAACAAATAGAATACTATATTACCAGCCACCCCTTGTGCCACTGTTTCACCCATTATTCCTTACCCCAGGGTAACTGCTCTCTCTTCTGAACATCATAGATTAGTTTTGCCCATATTCGAACTATATAGACAATATATTTTCTTCTTTTACCCTTGTTAATACCTCTTTTTGTCCTTATTTTGGTAAAATCCATTTTATGGTTTGCATTTTGAGCTAGAGAAATTTTTCTCAACTCAATTAACTGAGCTTTCAATTGGAACATTAAAAAAGTTTGCCCTTCCTATTTAAAAAAATATGAGAATATGCAGTAGGTTCTTGAAAAAGCTTGTAGGGGTGGGTAGGTGTGTGTGAGAGAGAGAACATTAGTTTGAAATACTATCACATTGTTTTAACATAAATTTTCGAAGTTGTTGTAAGTCACACTACTAAGAGGTTTGTTAACTCTTTGCCTCTTCTAGTAATATCTGCTTCTTCTGACACAACAGTAAAAGTATGGAATGCACATAAGGGATTTTGTATGTCAACATTAAGGACACATAAGGTAAAACAACTAATAAAGTTCTCGGTGTCTTTGCTGTAATATTGAGATCTCAGTACATTGTGTGGCTCATGTTCTTACTATGCACAGACTAGATTATAGTATGCCCTTTCTGTTACAGGATTATGTAAAGGCCTTAGCATATGCCAAGGATAAAGAACTGGTAGCATCAGCTGGGTTGGACAGACAAATATTCCTTTGGGATGTGAATACTCTAACAGCATTGACTGCCTCAAATAACACTGTCACAAGTAAGGTGTTTGAAAACAAATTCTTTGAAAGTATTCCAAGTTGACATAAATAAAGAATGGTTTATAAAACATTTTTGATAGGTTTTCATCGAGACAGTGGTTCATATTTTGAGAGTGCTTCTACCTACAATGTTCTAGCCCCCAAGAGTATGATTGAACAACAAGGAGCTAGTTCCTCACTGCAGTCTAAAAATGGTAACTTCTCCAGGTGTAACCTGGTTATTTTTTGTACATGTGCATGTCTTAGCTCCCTAGCTAAATGTAAGTCCCTGCAGGGTAGAAGAGTCATCTTCTACTTTGTGTCTCCTACAGCATTGCCTGGCCCAATCTATACACTCGGCAGGTATTATTAAAGAAGGTGGTGATTACCTGACGAGTAGACAGTTTTCTGACTTTTAAAAGTAGTGCTATATAATTAAAAGATTTTGAGTTAATGGTCAAGATGGAAAGAAAGAAAAGGTTTTCAGTTCCAATTTAGCAGGACCCTTTCAGAGTAGTCGTAAAGATTCAAATCAATTTCAGAAGAGCCCAGAGAGGGGAGGGTACTCAATTTGGAGATGTTCACAGCAGGTTAATAGTGTGATGTTTCATCAACTAAGAGATCTCAGGCTACCAAGTCAGACTCATGTATGTGTCTAAACTTGAAATCTGGCCTCATGCTTGGTCCAGCCTACTAGAGTTCACTAGGCCAGGTGTCAGAAGTGACTCTTAGGAGCACATTGTTTGCTAAGTCTGGCCTGGAATCTATGGTGAAAACATAGGCCTAAACTATTTAGATCCCCACATTGTAGATCCAGTTTGTCATGACTCTGTGGAGTGTTCCCACTGACACAGATAAAACGGTTTTACTAATATAACCCAGTATGTGTCAAGAAGATCAAGCGAGAGAGTAGCATTTATAATCGCTTAAATTTTGTTTGCCCTGTTTGCTAGGAAATATATTAATATGTTCCCCTTATTCTTCTTAATTTTTCTGTCTCGGTGATTCAGTAGCTGGTTCATGCTGGAGGCTGTCATGATACATCATTAGGCTCTAACTCCTAGATGTAAGGCTTGCCTCAAAAAGACATTAACAGGAGGGAACAAAGCAACAAAAAAAAGCAGATTGTTAGAAGGTCAAGACCAGGCTTAGTGGATACAGATTCTACTATAGATACCTCTTGCTTAGAATTGTTTAGAGAAGCTATCACATAAGTTTTTTTGTTACGATTATAGAAATAATACTAATAATAACATTTATCAAGTACTTACAAGCAGGCATTTTTCTAAACACTATGTATATCAGCTCCTTTACTCAGAACTTTTCAATATGTTTGTGTATATTTATTGTAAAATTAGGATCATACCACATAAGCAGTTTATATGCAGCTTTCTTCACTTCAGTGGTAACTGAATTCTAAATCAAAGCATAGGAACATGATTTTTGCCACATATGTCTGATTTTCTTCCAGAAAAGTTGTACTGATTTATCTTCCCAAAAGTAATATATGAGAGTGCCATTTTACTGTATTCTTTTTAGATTTGGTGTATGAAAGTGCTATGTTTATTTTGATTTGTGTTTCCTTGAAAAATAAGTGAGATTGAATTTTTTTTCATATTTATTGGCACGTATATCTCTGGAAATACATTATGTGGATTGTTGTTAAGTGGCAGTGTACTTCAATTTAGCAAACATTTATTGAGCACTTGTATATACTTGAATTCATAAAAGATGTAAATTTTGATAATGATACTTTTGTTCAAAATTATCTCCATTATAGATAGATTTCTTTTCTTTAGAGTATTCATAAAGATAAGATTTTCTAAATTGGATAATTAAACTTGCAATTTTTGCTGACTACTTATTAAACAACCGATGATTTTGTTAACATTTAGCTCCATTTCTCTTCAATAGCTTCTTCTTTAAGTGGGAACAAAGATTCCATTTATAGCCTGGCCATGAATCAACTGGGAACAATCATCGTATCAGGGTCCACTGAGAAGGTAAGGGGGAGCTTAAAGAGTGTGTCTGAACACTAGAAAACAAACCAAAATAATTTGATCTGTATAATAATTAAAAATAGAGACAATGGTTTTGCCTAGTGGATGCTAAAAGAAAAGTTTTATTTGAATAAATAAAAATGTAACTATGTAAATACTTTGTGCATTTTTGACATTAGGAAGGCTTCCTAAGGTTGAAAGCCTTAGTGTCAATTGGCAGAAGCAGAAGCAGTAGCAGTATTTCCTTTCAAAATTTAATGGCTATCATTTGATATACAAAAGTCATCTATTTAAATTTGACCATGTATGTATTCAGTTTGCATAATTTTTGTTTAAAATTTGCAGGTATTAAGGGTATGGGATCCAAGAACATGTGCAAAACTAATGAAGCTTAAAGGGCACACAGATAATGTAAAAGCATTGCTGTTGAACAGAGATGGCACACAGGTACGCAGTTTCATTTGGACATTTACCCAATGACCTTGTTAGAAATTTCCCTATTTTGTATAGTATTGCATAGGTTGATTTGAAGTGAAAACCACCTACATTATAAATTGTAGTCTAATTTTAAATCTTTTAAAACTAAATTGTACATGTAATGAGCCATATTTTAAAACTATTCATTTGCATCACTTTTAAATAAAAGCAAAACAAGAAATTTCCTTAAAACTAATGCAGATGAATATATGCATTTATGAATAGTGGCTAAATAAAAATGTTACCTGTGTAAAGAAGAAGGAAGCTTTGATTTGAATGTTTTTGCTAGTGTGTTAAGTGGAAAATTTCCTCACAGTGGGTTTGACTTGGGGATGGATTTTTTTGGTTGACTATATATATGTACAGTCTGTAAATTTTGTTTCGTAACATCATGCTTAGAGACAGTATTTCAAAGAACACCATTTTGGTAAAGTTCATTAGCTCTATTGGGTACCTAATTTTTGAATTATAAATCTCAATTCTGTTTATTCTGTAGAAGTGGAAAAATAATTTCTCATTAGATAATAAAAAATCAGAAAAATGAAGTACCATTTTATAGTATGATGTGCATCCACCATGCACCCTTGCCTCCTCCAGCCTTTCTTTTCAGACGGCAGTGATAAATTCAGAGATAACTGGAATAACTATGATGGTGTTAGAAAAGGTCAAACAGAAAGATAATGAGATGAGAAATGCATCAGTCTGTAACATAGAAATTGCCTCACATGTGAATCACAGAAAGTTTTGTTTCCAGATGTAAAAGGAAGGTTTGAAAAACTAGCCAAAGGAAGGAAACCTTTTTTCAGAACAAGGAGAAGAAAGGCTTGAAGACTCTTCTGGGGGTCTTTAGAGATGTGGAAGGGTCTTGATGTTCAGTGTGGCCTTGAGGAAAGGACTTTTACTAGTTTTGGTCATCTACAAAGTGGGAATTGTAATACGTAGTTTGTGTGGTTGATGAGATTATGTGTGTGTGTATGTATTTTCCTGCCTGTAAGCCATGGCAAGTTCCTTTGCAGCTCCATTTTCATGGAGTCCAAGATGCCCAGTGCAGTCAGCTCCTCACTGTATTGCAATGTAGCTGTAAGGCTGCACTGAGTTGGTTGCTTGTGCGTGTTCAGTGGTTTTGTTGAGGATCAGAGTGGATTACATGATCTCCGTGGTTTCCAGTGGATTACATGATCTCCGTGGTTTCCAGTGGAGGGTGTGGGCCTCGCAGACCTTTTGAAGTTCTTCCTGTCCTGCTGTACCCCATGCCTTGTTTCCTGTCTGTTTAGTTAGGAATGTGCTTCTTTATAAGATGATTTAAGTATCACATGTACAGTTACAAATGCACTTTTCCTGAAGTCAGCTACATTGATTGTAAGCAGAAGCAGCAATGTAACTCTATTTTAAAAACTGCCTGTCAGTCTTAGAGTACAAAATTGATAAGTATCATTCTTTGGCTAGTTTCTCCTTTGTCTTTTTCCCCTGTTGACAACTATTAAGTAAATGTAAATTTAATTACCAACAACTCAACATATTTTACATTAGATGAACAAAACTCTTAATTCATTTGGGGAAAAGAGGAAAAGAAAGAAACCTTTACTTAACTAATTCTTTTTATTTTTTTTATTGTTTAGAATTCATTGAGGGTACAAAGAATTAGGTTACACTCATTGCATTTGTTAAATAATGTCCCTCTTATAATTGTGTCCCATGCCCAAGAGGTGTGCCATATACCATGACCCTTAACTCCCCTCTCCCTGCTCCCTCATTTCCCTACCCTGCCCCTTGTATTAGCTTATCTACTGCCTTCATATTGGAATTGAGTACATTAGAATCTTGCTTCTCTATTCTTGTGATACTTTACTAAGAAGAATGTGTTTCAGCTCTATCCAGGTTAATACAAAAGATGTTAAGTCTCCATCTTTTTAATGGCTGAATAGTATTCCATGTACATATTAGCACAGCTTGTTAATCCATTCCTGGGTTGGTGGGCACTTAGGTTGTTTGCACATTTAGGCGATTACAAATTGAGCTGTAATAAATAATCTAGTGCAAATGTCCTTAGGATAAAAGGATTTTTTTTCTTTTGGGTAGACACTTAGTAATGGGTTTGCAGGATCAAACGAGAGGTCTAATTTGAGTTCTTTAAGGATTCTCCATACTTCTTTCCAAAAAGGTTGTATTATTTTACAGTCCCACCAGCAGTGTAAAAGTGTCCTCTCCACATCCACACCAGCATCTACAGCTTTGAGACTTGGTAAAGATGCAAGAATGAAAGAATGACCCCATCTTGTGGGTCATTGTCACTTTGTTAGGTAATATCTCAGGGTAGTTTTGATTTTACTTAACTAATTCTTGAACTGTTATAACATGGAAGAAGGTCCTGGGCTAGAGTGTATATTGCATCCTGCTGAATTGCCCAGCAAGTCTGCAATATAGGGTCTTTGATAGCATTAAGTCAGGGACTTATGATATATTTATAGTAGACCAATGAATCCCATGAACATCTGCATATTGCCTAACTCCTTTGTTGTAGAGTTAAAATTGTTATTTATCAAATCCATTTGAAGTTCTGCCCATGAAAAATCTGTCAGATTACAGTTGCTTTGATTGGTGCCAACATTAATGGGCAGAGCCACCTGTCTTCTCATTCCTTGTACTTAGGCAATTAATTGCTTGAGGACCTAAGACAACCTACCATCTTGGTTTGAGTCATTCACATCCTTATGTGCTACTCAAAGGGTTTTTCTGGTAGTATAAGTCCTGCTGAACCTAACTTATGAGTCAGGGATTCAGAGCCACTCCTTGCCCTGACTTACCTTGCCCACTTGGCTGCTCTCTGTTGTCATTTGAGATTGTGTGTGAGTGTCCATCCCAGGAACACTCCTGTTGATTAGGTGCAACGTGGTCCCAGTAAACTGGTACTTCCCATCTTCATTAGCAAAAACACTGAGTCTAATTTAGTAAAACCATTTGGGACCTCTATCGTAGTCAGAGTCACCTCATAATTGATATTTTTGTTTTTAATGTAGTGAACCTCTCTAGCTCCTACAAGATACCAGGCATTAGAATTCCTATAAAATAGGACATTCTTTAATCCTACTAACAAATGCTGCGAAGAAGTTGTCCAGCATTATACTTTCAAAGTAGTTTCTTTCTGTTTTGGAGACCTGCTTTTTTGTAGTATTAGAATACCAACTGCCATCAGAGATTATTTTGTGTTCTGTATCAGGGTTGATAAAACTCTGTTTCCTCATCTGCTTCCAACTGTTCAGTCTGGGTTTGGGATTTATCCCTTTCTTTTTGCAAGTTGCCAGGCTGTGAGGACTTCCAACCCATCATCTTTACCTTTCTTATTCTCTTTTAAGTTATCAGACGTTACTCTTTGTAGATATATAGTCCAGAATCTGAAGGATACAGGATCAAAGCTTAACTAACAGCTTTGCTGCCTCAGTAGCATCTGTTCCTATAATGGAGATCCCCACCAAGACCCCTACCCCATCAGATTTCCATGCTTCTTCCACACTCATTTTGAAGGTCTACTTGAAACCTTTCCTCTGACAGTTTCTTTCTTGGTTAGTCTCTTGGTTTCCTTGTGAACCAGTTTTTATAGGTGATTAAACCACTGATGGTTCTGGCAGTTTGTGGGAGAGTCTCATAGTATGTGTTCATTTCATTAAACATGCCTAGAGTTTGGCTGTATGTGGTGGCTCACACCTGTAATCTTAACACTCTGGGAGGCTGAGGTAGGAGGATCTGATCTGTTGAGCTCAGGAATTTGAGACCAGCCTAACTAAGAGCAAGACCCCGTCTCTACTAAAAAATAGAAAAATTAGCAAGATGTTATCACAGGCACCTGAAGTGCCAGCTACTCAGGAGACTGAGGCAGGAGAATCACTTATGCCCAGGAGTTTGAGGTTGCTGTGAGCTAGGCTGACACCATATCACAGAGTGTGGCTGGGCAACAGAGTGAGACTCTATCAAGGAAAAAAAAAATGCCTAGAGTTTAAAGATCCCTAATAATCACAGAAAAATAAACCTTTAATCCTGAAGACCTCATCTATTTGGGAATCTTCCAAATCTTAAAATCCACAACTTTTAGAAAGTCTTCCGTTCTGGAGTAGGGTACCGGCCCCATGTGCCGGAGGTGGTGGGAACAAAAAAAAAACTAGAAAGTCTTCCATTCTTTTAAGCTCTTTGCTTACTTAATGTTATATTCCAGTACCAGCAGTTGCTTCTCCTGAAAGCCACTCTTTTTCCCAAGAAGATGAAGTTTTTATTTTCCACATTAACGTGCTAAGTGTGGGTAGCCAGGGGGTGGGGGTGGGGGACAGTGGCGGCTAATTCAGCCGGTTTCTGTCAGACTCACAGTATGCTCAGCCCTAATTTGTGTGCCAGCATTTCTATGCTGACTTTCCTGGGCCTTCAGAATTGCTAATGTTAACTCACTTGAGGCTCATGTGGGAGATGTGCAAGGTTACAGAGAGTGAATAATAAACCTGAGTCTAGATCTTGGCTCCTGACTCCTGTCAGTAGACTCCGAGAGAGCTAGCAGGCCATCAGGAGTCCAGAGCCCTAAGAGAAGAAATTAGACAGAGGTGTAAACCAGGGCTCCAAAAGGCTTTTTTAGCCTAGTGTAAAGCTTGTCAAACTTAGTGTACACCCGTATCAGCGTCACCTGAAGAACCTGTTAAAGGACTGATTGCTGATCCCCATCAGAGTTTCTGCCTTATTAGTTCTGAATGAGTCCTGAGAATTTGCATTTATAGCACATTCCTAGAGGATGCTGATACTGCTGAGACCACACTTCAGAACCACAGGACTAGGGCAGAGTGCTACGTTAGTCTCAGCTACTTTCAAATTCTGTCTCCTCTGTTAGGTAGTCTGAATAGGACCTGCCTGCAGGATTGACTAATGATCAATGGTTGGCCGAAAAGAGAAGACAAAGGTAGCTTTGCTCAGAAGTTTCCTCTGCTTAAACATACACTGTTGCCTTTGATCATTCAGCCTGTGATGCACACTTGTCAGAAACCTTTATCAGAGGCAGAAACACCATTTGTTAGAGGTGTGTGTTTGGCAGTATATAGTCAGAGGAAAAGCCAAGCACCAAGCACAGGAAAGCAAGACCTTTTTGGTAGGTTTCTAACCTGACCTTTCTTTGTTTGCAGTGTCTTTCTGGCAGTTCTGATGGGACAATTCGCCTTTGGTCCCTTGGCCAGCAGAGATGTATAGCAACATACCGAGTCCACGATGAAGGTGTTTGGGCTCTGCAGGTCAATGAGGCCTTCACACACGTATATTCTGGAGGAAGAGACAGGAAGATTTATTGCACAGACCTAAGGAACCCTGACATTCGGGTGCTAATTTGTGAGGAAAAAGCACCAGTTCTCAAGGTATGCCATGTATTTTAGTTTTATAATTAAGGCTGTTACATATGTTAGCCAAATATAGGAAAACATATTTAAACATATTAAAACGTGAATGAACTGTGTTAGTTCACTAAATATGAAATGTCCAACTTCAAATCAAAACTTTATCTCAAACAAGAAGCAGTACAAATTAATCAAAGTATGTGCTTCTACTATTGACACAGTTTTGCCTTCTTAACAGTAGCTTATTTATGCAAGCAGCAAAGAAGCCTGAAGGGTAAGTGGCAATGAAATTGCAAAAAGCATTTTCCACAGCCTTCTGAGAATTGAATATTTTTCCTTGTAGGCAATGATCCAAAGCCTGGAAGAAAGAAGTAGTAGTTAGAGGTGCAAGGTCTGGTTAATATGGTGGATGACAGAGAGTTTCCAAGTCCAGCTTCTGAGTTTGAGAAGTGTTGTTTTTGTTTTTGGTTGTTTTTTTTTTTGAGATAGAGCCTTAAGCTGTCACCATGGGTAGAGTGCTGTGGCATCACAGCTCACAACAACCTCCAATTCCTGGGTTCAAGCGAGTCTCCTGTCTCTACCTCCCAAGTAGCTGGGACTACAGGCGCCCGCCACAACGCCCGGCCATTTTTTGGTTGCAGCCATCATTGTTGTTTGGCAGGCCCGGGCTGGATTCGAACCCACCAACTCAGGTGTATGTGGCTGGCGCCTTAGCCCATTGAGCCACAGGCGCTGAACCGAGAAGTGTTGTTTTTGTAACAAGGATGTACTGTCACGATAAAAATAAAACAAAAAGTGTTAAAGTAAAATGTCAGAGATACCAACTGTCAAACTTAGTACTTAAGGAAATCAGGTATTTCATACTTAATAACTTCATAGGTAGAACTTGATAGGGTAAGAAATAGTGGGTACCACTCTGGTGGACAAGTATCAGTGTTAGTTACTCAGGGGGTCAGTGCTGGGACAGTTTTGTGTTTTGTTTTTTTTTTTTTGACAGTTTTATAAGTCACATGTGGAAGAAATTGTGACTCTTTAGATATATTAATGATACCCATCTTTCCCACTGGTGAATTTTAGTGAAATTGTCTTGTTTCTGAGCTTTCCTGGCTTTCCTATGTATCCGTAGGAGGAGGAATAAGAAGAGTTATGGTTAACTGTAGCAGACAGCCATAGAAGAGGGAGGTCTAAGAAATGTGTCCATGTTCTCAGGGTAAGGATGTAGAAGAGTACTCCTGAAAGAGAAAAGCAAACAAGCTGCTTCATACTCCAAACCATCCCTTTGTCAAAGCAGTCCTCATATTAAGATCTGCAATATGAATAAAAAGGGTACCCAAGGACATCTTTGAAGCTATCAATATTGATACCTACTAACAATGAACCCTAGATTTAAAAATGTCTAGTCAACATATGACAAGATGTTTGGGTTCACTGATAATCACAGAATTGCACATAAAAACAATAGTAAGAGCTCGGCGCCTGTGGCTAAAGCGGCTAAGGCGCCAGCCAGGTGCACCTGAGCTGGCGGGTTCGAATCCAGCCCGGGTCCACCAAACAACAAGGACAGCTGCAACCAAAAAAAAAAAAATGGCCAGGCGTTGTGGCGGGCGCCTGTAGTCCCAGCTACTTGGGAGGCGGAGGCAGGAGACTCGCTTGAGCCCAGGAATTGGAGGTTGCTGTGAGCTGTGATACCATGGCTCTCTACCCAGGGGGACAGCTTGAGGCTCTGTCTCAAAAAAAAAAAAAAAAACAATAGTGAGGAAGTTTTCACGTTTAAAATGGAGATGTGAGGACAGTATTACCCTCTTTTCTCAGTATTCATCTGAAAACAAGAAAAGTGAGAAATAATAAAGCTGTAAATACCTATTACCTATAAAACTAAGTGATATCTGAAATCCAAAACCACTGTATACAGTGGAGGAAGAGCTGAAAAGAGAATAGAGGTCAAATGAGATAGTTGAAAAGGGACTCGGCGCCTGTGGCTCAAACGCCAGCCACATACACCTGAGCTGGCGGGTTCGAATCCAGCCCAGGCCCACCAAACAACAATGACGGCTGCAATCTAAAAATGGCCGGGCATTGTGGGTGCGCCTCTAGTCCCAGCTACTTGGGAGGCGGAGGCAAGAGACTCATATGAGGCCAAGAATTGGAGGTTGCTGTGAGCTGTGATGCCACGGCACTCTATCCAGGGTGATAACTTGAGGCTGTGTCTGAAAAAAAAAAAAAGAGATAGTTGAAAAGGATCTCTGTGGCCAAAGAGCTCAGACAAAACTGACCAATAATCCTTTAGAGAAAAAAGAAGTTGAGGCTACACTAAGGAATCATATACTCACAGCATCTGTGCAGGCAGGAGAATGATGGAGAGAAAGAAGCATGAAGCAGAAACACTCTGCATTTTTTATTTTTGTAGAGACAGAGTCTCACTTTATCGCCCTCGGTAGAGTGCCGTGACATCACACAACTCACAGCAACCTCCAACTCTTGGGCTTAGGCAATTCTCTTGCCTCAGCCTCCTGAGTAGCTGGGACTACAGGTGCCCACCACAGCGCCCGGCTATTTTTCTGTTTTGCAATTCAGCCGAGGCCGGGTTTGAACCCGCCACCTTCGGTATATGGGTATATGGGACTGGAGTCCTACTTGATGAGCCACAGGTGCCGCCCTGCATTTTTTTTTTTTTTTTAAAGACACAGAGTCCCACTTTGTCACCTCTTAGCCTGAGGCAATTCTCTTACCTCAGCCTCCCGAGTAGCTGGGATGATAGGTACCTGCCACAACACCTGGCTATTTTTTTGTTGCAGTTTGGCTGGGGCCAGGTCCAGCGCCCTACTCACTGAGCCATAGGCGCCGCCCAACACTTTGCATTCTGGATCCTGCAGCTGCCAGGATCTCCTGGCCATGGATAAAAGACTAAAAGAACTTGGTGCAAATATAACCGTATTTTATAAGGAACATCATTTTGAACTGAGAAAGATTACCACTGGCTCAAAGTCCAGCCCTGGCTCCATCACTCCAAACCTGCACTTTCTTGATACATGAAGAATAGTGGATGAATGTAAAATGATTCCATTTGTGTAATACCATGTATATACATGCACATAAGCATATTTTTGTATGTGCAGTATTTTAAAAATAACAAAAGAACATATAGTAAACTCTTGCCAAATATCCTATCTTTAGGTAGGAAATACTTTTTACTTTTGCTATGTTGTTAGGATATTTTTTACCAGAAGCATTTTCAAAGAAAAAAAAGGATATTTCCTTTGTATTCACAAAGAACATTAAAAAACTGGTATACCAAAAACAAAAAAATTAATGGCAAGTCTTCATCCTTTGTATCCATTTAGATCCTCAAATTAAAATCAGCACGTAAAACTGATTTTGGTGTGAAATCACTCATATTACACTTTTTTTAGGTCTGTTAAGAGACTCCCTCATTTTTCTGTCTATCCCTAATTTTTCACATGTGTCCAAATATAGTCAGCACACAATTGTCAAATGAAGGAGTAGACATTTAATGACTTATAGCTAGCTAGTCCTGGTAGTTCAGAAGAGTCGACTTTCTGCAAAACAGTATTTTTGTGGTTTTCAGATGGAGCTTGATAGATCTGCTGATCCGCCTCCTGCAATCTGGGTTGCAACAACTAAGTCTACAGTAAATAAATGGGTAAGTGAGCCATTGAATACCTGGCAAGAGTTTATCAACATGTAGTTAGTTATCACAGACGTGCCATCAGGATACCAATTTTTCTAAACATGAGAGAAAGCAGGAAATTAGTGCTTTCAGAATCATTTCATTTTTTCTTTATAGCATGAACAACAGGATAGAAATAGAAGATAAATAGAAGTTACCCAAAACATTATTCTCAAATGAAAATTTAAAAAGATTTAAATTTTCTTGCTTACCAGACTATTTTGTAGATAACAAAGGAGAAAGTGTTTGCATTTATTTCTGTAAATGCAGATCAAATGCTCTTTCTGGGTACTTATAAAAAAATGTTACATATCTTGTCTAAATTTCATTGTGCCAACTTGGTGTAGTCAATGTAATTTTACCTGAAAGAGTATTCCTGCTTTTATACCCAGTTTCTTTCCCAAGAATAGCATTTCCTTCTTAATATTTGTTTGTTTGTTTTTTAATGATGGGAGATAATTATACTTGGACTAAATTTTTATTTTGGTTTTGATGTAGCAGTTGTTGAGGTTTTCTTGTTCTTTGACTTTTTCTTGCCACTTTTAAATAGGTAAAACTTATAGAGCATAAAATGATTCAGTAACCAATTTTGTTCCTTTAGACATTGAAAGGAATTCATAATTTTAGAGCCTCTGGAGATTATGACAATGATTGTACAAATCCTATAACACCCCTTTGTACACAACCTGACCAGGTTATTAAAGGTAAGAAAATTGGAAAGTATTGTATCTTTTATTGAAATTAATTATTGTTACTAAAAGATTGACAAAAATGAAGGCGATGACCTTTCTTTAAATGTAAATCTGATCTAAACAAAAGGCTAATAATACATTGGCTTTTTTTTTTTTGAGACAGAGTCTCACGTCCTTGCCCTTGGTAGAGTGCTGTGATATCATAGCTCACAGCAACCTACAACTCTTGGGCTCAAGCGATTCTCTTGCCTCAGCCTCTCAAGTAGCTGGGACTACAAGCACCCGCCACAGCGCCCAGCTATCTTTATTTTTATCTCGCCAGCCAGAGATGCCTGAATTCTTCTCTCCCCAGTCTCACCGTGCCCAATTGCAAGGAAGCTGTTACTTGGCCGCCATCTTGGCTCCTCCGCACCTTTATTTTTATTTTTTATTTTATTTATTTATTTATTTTCACTTTTTTTTTGAGACAGAGTCTCACTGTGTTGCCCTCTGTAGAGTGCTGTGGCATCACAGCTCACAGCAAGTTCAAAACTCCTAGGCTTAAGCAATTTTCTTGCCTCAGCCTCCCAAGTAGCTGGGACTGCTGGTGCCCTAACCACTAAGCTCAGGTGCCAAGCCTATTGGCTTATTTTTTTATAGATCATTTCTGTTTATTTCTTATAGTTTAGCTGTGCAGAATTTTTCTTCTCTGTTCTTTTCTTTTTTTGTAGTTTTTGGCTGGGGCTGGGTTTGAACCTGCCACCTCCAGTATATGGGAGTATATGGGGCTGGTGCCCTATTCCTTTGAGCCACAGGCACCGGCCCTCTCTGTTCTTATTTTTGTTGTTACTGTTGTTTGGAGTTTATTGCAGGTACAAAGAATTAGATTGCATTGATTGCATTCATTAGGTAAAGTCCCTCTTATAACTGTGTCCCTCCCCTAAGAGGTGTGCCATACACCATAAACCCTCATCCTCATCTCCCTTCCATTGGCTTATTTTTAATACAAGAAAAAGTTATTTTTAAAAATGCTATTTAATGACTTTAGAAAGTAGGCTTTCTTGAGTTTTTTGCCGAATATCCAGAATAGCCATTGTAACACCAATAGCCACTGTAAAATACATAGTATCTAATGTTGTCTTTTGGCAGAAGGCAGAAAAGGACAGATATGGTCCTCAAATTCTTATATGCTACAGCTAGTTGCATAAATATGTGTGTGTGTGTGTGTGTGTGTGTAAAAGCTTGGAATTAGAATTCTGTATGGCACTTTCATCTGTAGTTCAGAGATATCCGTGCTGTGACCTTTAAATAGAATCTCCACTCAGAAGGCATAAAAGAAATGGGAGATAGGTAGCAAAAGTTAATGTAAGATGGGACTAATTGAGTGATTCCCTGTTATAATTTACATTTTTTTCTTTGGATTAAACTGTTGCAGCTCAACAGTTTTCCACTATTAGATCCTTAAAATAATGAATGTTTTAATCTATAATCTGTTATTATAATCATTTTTCTTTCATTGTTTATAAATGAACATAAATAGTTGATCAGCCTTAAATTGCCTTAGATACAGTTATATAGTCTTCTGGCTTACCTTCTCTTTTCTGCTTGCTGAGATGATTTATGTTCAGTTACCAAAATTATTGGCTCACCATGGACTTTAATATAGAAGAATTGTTTGGCTAATTGTGCTTTTTCTTTTTCCTGTTAGGGGGTGCTAGTATTATTCAGTGCCACATTCTTAATGATAAGAGACATATATTAACCAAAGATACCAATAATAATGTGGCATATTGGGATGTATTGAAGGTGAGTATTTTTTTTGGATCAATTATAGGTTGTTGGATCATGCACCCCCTTTATTTTTCCTACATACATATTATATATGATAAGGTAATATATAAATTTAGATTAAATTATAGTAATACCTCATTTGGGGAGTGGATATGTTCTCATACAAATATTAGATAAGGCTATAGTTTATCTTGTAAATATCTAAATTGTTTGAATGGAAGCATTTTCTCTAGTGCATTGCATATGGTGTTATAATGCTATTTTGTCTTAAGATGCATACATCAATTTTTCTCACTTGAATTATTGAGGGGGATTAGGGGAAGCTCTGTATTGTCATATAATTGGCACTAGATTCTGGTACCCACTAGTTTCTGGTAGCACCCCACCAGTTCTAACAACCAAAAATGTCTCTAGACATTGCCAGATGTTTAGAGGGAGGAAGGAGAAAAAATGGTGCAAAATCTCCCAAAGTCAAGACACACTGGAGTGCATAAAGTAAGTTTGGCTGTTTATTTATAGCCATCACTTTGAGTGTAAGTGACAGCTCTGGGTCATGTTATGATGACTCTCTCCAGGACAGTTGAGACACATTACACTATTGAACCACATTCTAAAAGCACTAAAGAATTTATAGGCAGACTAAAAAGTTAATCTGCTCTTACAATACTTGCCAGTCTCGCTCTTATTATTGATGATGTATTAGTTCATTTTTTCAACAAGTGTTTCCTGGATCGAATGAACATAATATGCAAGGAACTGTGTTTAAGAGTGATAAATGCCAGGCTTGGTGGCTCACACCTGTAATCCTAGCACTCTGGGAGGCTGAGGCGGGTGGATCACCTGAGCTCAGGAGTTCGAGACCAGCCTGGGCAAGAGTGAAACCCCATCTCTAAAAATAGCAGGAAGTTGTGGCAGTGCCTATAATCCCAGCTATTTGGAAGGCTGAGACAAGAGGATCACCTGAGCCCAAGAGTTTGAGGCTGCTTTGAGCTAGGACACCACAGCACTCTACTGAGGGTGACAAAGTGAGACTCTGTCTCGAAAAAAAAAAGAAAAGTGATAAATGATGGAAAAGTTTGTACCATGTTCCCTTCTGGTAAGATGGACAAGAGTAGCAGAATGTGAAACCCTTACAGATAAAGAATAGACATTATCACAGGATAGCTTGTGGACAAGGGCAGTTACTTACAACTGGAGAAGTCAGGAGAGCTTCATGACAGAGAAGTTATTTGAATAAAGGCTTCAAGGTTTCCATCATCTGGTAACGGGGAAGGGCATTTTAGAAAGAGAAAATGAATGGCATAGGCGGAGAAGAGGGATGATAGATGCTTTTTTAGGGCAAGGTGAGCAGTTTTATTTATTTGAAGACTAGAGTAAAAGGGAATGGTATGGGGTGAAAAAATGAAAAGATGACATTTAGGTCATTTCCCGAAGTCTTTGTAGGCCCTAGAGTTGGCCTTTCTGTGGTACTCCCAGAAGAATCTTAGATAAGTTTAAAGCAGAAAAATAACATTCAGAGCAATAGTAGAATATGTAATGGAAAACTAGAAAATGGAAGACAGTTGTCCTAAGCATAGTGATTTGGAGATCTACAGGAAGAGACAGATGTTGTATATACTATAAAGGAAGAATTGAAAAGAACTGTTGGTTTTGGTAAGATTGTAGTTATAAAGAAAATAGATTCACTTAAGTTAATTTCATGATTAACAATAAGGTAAGACTATTTCTTGCTAGAAAAAAGGGATTATCTCTGAATAGAAGCCTTGGCCTGATCACAATTTTCCCTCTCTGCAAGGTAGCTATTTGGGAAATCCTCTATGAAATAATTGTTTGAAGAGCATGGCTTCAGAACAAGAGGCATTAGTTATTTTAATAGAAAGTTTAATTGTAACAGGCTCCAAAAGTCTTATTAGTTTTTCTCTACAACAGAAAGATGCCCCTCAAATAAAAACTCACATTTATTTCAGAGAGGGGTCACACTGGGAGGATCCAGAGCAGCCCAAAGGAACTCATCAGCAGAAATTCTTGATTCTTCACTTTGGTAGTCCTCCACTAAAGTAGGCCTAGCTGTGTTTTGTGACTGGATGTCATTCATTTTGTCCTGTCTAACACCTGATTATTTCCAGAATATCCAAGAGAAACTGACCAGGCCAGCTATTATTTGAGAGTTGACCTGTTGATTTTCTGTGTATACATCTCTTATTTACACTGGGCCTAGTTAGCTGCATCCTGAGTAGAGTCTTGCTATCTAAATAGGAGGTAGTTTTACTCAGGGGATTTAGAATACGCCATGGCATTTCTGTGTACCTGTTAGCTTCCCATATCCAGATACTAAACCTTGAAGTTTTCAGATCAAATGATCAATATAATAAACATGAAATTTAACTGTTGGGAAGTCAGGAGTATTAAGGAACATAGGCTTATGGGTTAGACAAAGCCGCATTCTAATCTTGGCTCTGCCATCTATTGGCCAAGTGATCTAGAAATAGTTGAAGTTCTTAAAACCTGTTTTCTTCATTCCTAAAACATTGGTAGTACTTTTTTGTTGGTGATTTTGAGAAGTGTTTAGCACACTGTCTGGCACATAATAGGGGGCTATTACCCTAATAGAGGTGAAAGATGATGTTTGTCTAGACTAGTGCAGGAATAAGGGAGAAGGGAAAAGTAGAATGATTAGAAAAATATTTAGACCTAGGAACAAAAGTGATACTTTAATGAAGGAAGTATGACAGAAAGGAAGAAGATTTCTGGATTGGACAGTTTGGTGAATGGAAATGATAGAGGGAATATAAAGTGAAAAATGGGATATTAGGAGAAAGGGACATGCTGAAAAAGATGATGAATTTGCGTTTATATCGGATATCTGGGTAGAGGTGTTTTATGGGTAGAAAGCTATATAGTTTAATGCACAGGTTAAAGAACTAAGCTGAATAAAAAGGTTCAGCAGTTTTCAGCTAGCTTGTCAATTACAGTTGATGTCATAAGAAATGTCAGAGTTTCCAAGGGACATTTCTAGACTGAGAAGAAAAGAAACTGGGTCATCATTCTTTCAGGGATGTTAGGAAAGGAGGAAGCCACAAAGGTATATGATAAAAATGGGTAAAAAAAACCAAGAGCCCACAGCAGCTCAAGAACTAATTTCATTTGACGTTGCTTGTATGGTAGTACACTATATCAGTATCAGCACAATTAAATTATAATTTCCCATAAAAAGTAATATTTGTGGAGTTTTTTTATTTTAAAATTTTAGTAGCAGCAGATCTTAAAGGCAAGTGCTTTAAGATTAAAAAATAAAGGGACCACTTTCTTTTTGATATGTATTTTAGACATTTTCAAATGTGAAAACGTGTAAAATTTTGAATAGCAAAGTCAAAATCAAATGAATTAACCACTTAATACTGATCTTTGTACTTTCTTTTTGATGTATAGGCATGTAAAGTTGAAGATCTGGGCAAAGTAGATTTTGAAGATGAAATTAAGAAAAGATTTAAAATGGTATATGTGCCAAATTGGTTCTCAGTAGACTTAAAAACAGGGGTAAGTTAGCAGTCCATACTTGTGTAATTTGGGATTGTCAAAGATTTCCTATATAGCTTATTATTAGTTGCAGGTTCCTTTGTCAGTGGCATGTATTCAAATGCATGCCACTAATAGCTTTGTTTTTAGTATGAAAAAAAAAAATTTTGTGTTGATATTTACAAAGTGCAATTTAAATGTCTTTGATATGCCAGCAAACTAAATTGCAATTGCATTAAATCTTATGAAACACGTTTTTGGTCCCCGAGGCTTAGCACCTCAATCAAATAGTACAAATGAATAAAGGTTTAGAGACTTATTTGGACAATATGTTCAAACGCATGCCACTAACAGCGTTTTCCTTTGACAGATGTTGACTATTACTTTGGATGAGAGTGACTGTTTTGCTGCTTGGGTTTCTGCAAAAGATGCTGGTTTCAGCAGCCCTGATGGGTCAGATCCAAAATGTAAGTCCTTTCTTTTCCTCCTCCCTCTGAAAGAGAAGTGAATCTGTGTTTGTTTGCTGTCATCTTTGTAAAAGTCCTTTAGATTTTGTTAGTTATATCTTTGGTCGGTATTCTTCTAAGAACATGTTATGTAGACCTGATATATACAAATGCCATTTAAGTGCCTTCATCTGGACATGGAAATAGCCCTTTAAAGATCGTGATTCTTTTTTTTGTTTGTATTAAAGAATGAATATATCTGAACAACCAAGTAGAATATCTGTTTGCTCCATATTATCATTGCTTTAAAGATTTTAAGATAAAATTTTAGCAGACTTGGCAAAATCTCTGAAGCTTTGATTTTAAACATTATTGGCTTTGGGTTAAGAATTTAATGTCAGAATATATGGAAACTTAGAATTCGTATTCTTCTGAATCTTCTTTTCCATTTTTTTTTCTTTTTAATTAACTTTTTCACAGTGAATTTAGGAGGACTTTTACTCCAAGCACTCCTAGAATATTGGCCTAGAACACACGTAAATCCAATGGATGAAGAAGAAAATGAAGTAAACCATGGTAAGTATTTTTAGATTCAGGTAATTGACTAAGAATTACTCAGAGTTAAAAGATAAACTGTTTGCTAAAATGTGACACGATAAATATTTGTGGTATGTTCAATTTATTTTCCTCCCTTTCACAGCGCAAAGTTAGAACTTCTCCCCGGTCTTCACTGAGACTGAGAGTCCAAGAAAGCCAACTATCTTGTGATGTGGCCACTTAGACTGCTCAAGATAGCTAAAATAAACCCTATAGATATTCAAATGACATTTGCCTTAAAATTAAGCACCTTAGCAGACTTATTCCAAAAATATTCTTCAGAGTATCTGTGATTTTTTGGATTTACCTCCAAATCTAGCAATTAGCTATATCAAAAAGCCAGGTTTGTCATTGCATAGTCACACTTCATGTTGGCTTGGAATGTTGGTATTTCCTAGCCTGATAATCTGATTTTGACTCTGAATGTTGAATATTTCAAGAAGAAAACAAAATGCCAAATCAGAAGTGGCAGGGTACATGAATAAGTACATATAAAAAATTAATGTCTTTGAGGACATTCAAAAGAAGTGTGTGCCATAGGTAGTGGCAGTAACTTTCTCTCGGTAGCAGCAGAGAACATGTTTTGAATGTATGCATTTGACTCAGGTTGATTAAAGGAAGGGGGAAAAAACAGAACTTAGAATTTCACATCTCATGTGTAACCTACAGCTGGTTGAGGAGTCATTGAGTCCCACCTACTGAGGCTTACTGTACTGAAGATTCTCTGCTGACCACCAGGAGTGAGCAACAATGGCGAGTACCTCCTGCCAGGGACTTTCTTCTGGCTGACAGATTCATCCATAATGATTTGTAGAATTTAAATGTCTCACTCGAGGATGACATACTTTATTAAAAACCAGTCTTCTGATGTCCCTGTCAGAGAGAGGGCACTGGCCCCACCCTTGGTGGCTCTTCTATTACCTGCCCTACTTTGCTCCCTATCAGAACTGTACAGTGGACTATGAGCCAGAGAAACTAATAGAAAAATCTTTCCACAGAGTGTGAGGCAATCTAGGTTCTGGTGTGGGCTCTGCTGATGAACAGCTGTGTTGCTATGGGCAGGTCATTTCCAGTTAGGATGCCCTCAGAGGCCCAATAAAGATTAAGTAGTCAAAGACAGTGGTAAAGTCAGCACCCCTTGGATCCAGGGTGGGGAAATGTGGGGAGACTGCAAGGAAGAAATCACCAGAAACCCCACATAACCCTGATATCAAACTGCCATGGGAAAAAAAGGCAGAGCAGGGCTTACCCATCTCCTCCAAAGCCCAGGCTGTAGCATCTGCACCATACTCAGCAGATACTCTGGAGTTGTGGCATTGGCTCTTGGTGAGCAGCTCAAGTATTCAAACCCCTTAGCTACAAGTAGGAGTGCTAAAAAGACATGGGCATGGCCCTTACTTATCCTTTTATTGTAGAAGGGCAGAGAGCTATGTACAGAAAGCATTCTAAGGGGGAGAGAAAGAGAAAGAGGGAAAGGGGGAAAGGAGTGTTGGGTATTAGGAGAAAGGTTCCACAAGTGCTATAGGACTTCAGAAGGTAAGAATTTTTATTTTTTGTTTCAATAGGGAAATGTTAATTAATGAGTTGGCACTTGAATGGGAATCAACTGCACTGAATCAAAAGACTGCAAAGAATAGGCCAGGCAGGTGCAGGTGGCTCATGCCTATAAGTCTAGGACTGTGGGAGGCTGAGGTGGGAGGATCCCTTGAGCTTAGGAGTTTGAGACCAACCTGAGCAAGAGCAAGACCTCGTCTCTACTAAAAATAGAAAAACCAGGCATTGTGGTACGCACCTATAGTCCCAGCTTCTCAGGAGGCTGAGGCAGGAGGATAACTTGAACTGAGCAGTTTGAGGTTGCATGTGAGCTAGACCACTGTAGCCTGGGCAAAAGAATGAGATTCTTATCTTTAAAAAAAAAAAAAAAAAAAAAGGTTGCAAAGAATACAGAGTGGCAATGAAATCTGCAGAGAATAAGGTCTCTTTGAGGATTTCATTTTTCTCTAATACCATTTGCTGTCGTTTGCTATGGCTGCCATCAAACATAATTTTTTTTCCTCAAGAAATTTTTCTGAACTTGATTCACAAAAGAAACCCAGATCATCATTTATAAACAGCTTGTCCTAGACTTCCTTGTGGCTGAAGTATCTGATTGTGTTATTGTTTAGAATCTCAAACATTAGGCTTGGCACCCATAGCACAGTAGTTACAGTGCCAGCCACATAACACTGAGCCTGGGCCAGCTGAACAGCAGTGACAACGGCAACAACAACAAAAAATAGCCGGGTGTTGTGGCAGTTGCCACTTGAGAGGCTGAGCAAGAGAATCGCTTAAGCCCAAGAGTTTGAGGTTGCTGTGAGCTGTGATGTCCCAGCACTCTATCAAGGGTGACATAGTATGATTCTGTCTCAAAAAAAAAAAGAAAGAAAAAAATAAGAATCTCAAACATTAATCTTCTCTTTTATTAAAATCCTCCAAAATGTAGTCATTTCTCATAAAGTAGTTGCCAGGTTTCTTATTTTTAGGAATTTAACTTTTGTTTGCTTTTTGCCTTTATTTCTAAACAACTGACTTATAAGACTTTTGACTATAAAAGTCATGCAGTTTTTGAAGTTTGTGAAAGTAAAATGTTTAGAATCTGTGTTTTTAGCACTAACTCTGGATACTAACACCATCTCAATCTTTTCCTAGTAAATGGAGAGCAGGAGAACCGAGTACAGAAAGGAAATGGATATTTTCAAGTGCCCCCACACACACCTGTGATCTTTGGTGAAGCTGGAGGTCGCACACTGTTCAGGTATGGGTATGATTGGCCAGGGGCCCTGCTTAGAAAGCATCCCATTTGCTAGGAAGCATTAACTCAAGCAGATGTGAGAAGTTGTTTGTTACTAACTCTTAGGGATATCAAGGATTTGAAAGCTTTCCTGTGCCCATGATAATGTCTCATGCTATTAGACCACATTCTAATTGAGAAGACAACCATTAGTGTTAAAGTAGGTTAGATGCCTTGCCTCAAAGCAGCTCCTCTGGTGATCTCTACAGTAAGAAACTCTCACTTTCTTACTCTGCCTGCTTAACCGCAAAGGTCAGGGAACAAATGATATCACCAAAAATCCCTGCCCATAGACAAGCATCAGAGTAGGTGCTTTCCCTTCAAGCTGGGCCAAACAAGATGAGCTGGATGGCTCCTGGGAACTGGTATAGTTGACAGTGGCCTGACCTGAGGTGCCAACAAGCTATGGTGGATTCGAGTGGGGGGAGCTTTCTAGTCTCTTAGAGGTGCCAGAAGTGAGAAAAACGCTTATCTTCCCCTTGAGTGCAGAATTCTCTCTTTATGGTAGTTTCCTGAGAATACTTTCCAGAAATATCCTTGCCCCCATTGCATGTAAAGGCCTGTATCATGCACTGTAAGCACTGGCCAATCTTGAGCGCTGGGCCTACACCTAGGTTTCCTATAGTCACCCAAGGACTGAGAGAGGCAGCTATAGTGTCTACGGGTGGCCTTATAATCTGGGGGCCTGAGTTTTAGCACCTGCTTTCCCTTTTAGCTGAGTGAGTCATTCTGCTGAACTATACTTTATTGCTTCAGCTGTCGAGTGGGGTTATCCTAAATGAAATCCATGAAGGTTCCTGCCTATAATGTTTGTTGGCAGTGATTTTGTTATCTGTGCTTGTTGTGCCACTTACTGTCTGCTGGATTATGTTTAGGCTGCTCTGCCGAGATTCTGGGGGTGAGACTGAGTCGATGCTTCTTAATGAGACAGTGCCACAATGGGTAATTGACATCACTGTGGATGTAAGTGTCCTCCACTCTCACTTTGTTCTTTAATTTTTTCCAACTTATGAAATTAACAACTTCTTTAGATAATAGAATCTTAAGCCTTACAAAACACTAGACTCCCAAGTGAAATCCCCATCTGCTTTCTTGCAGTTCCAAAGTTGCAGTAGTATTGATAGTTATCTATATCTGTTTTTGTTGGGTTTTAATTATAAAAAGGATATATGATTTTTTAATAACATAATAAATGAAGTGAAACTCCTACTTTTCCAGGCATTCATTTTTGCCCATGCATTCCCTATCCTTCCTCTCAGAGATAACAACTATTAATAAGTTAATATATAGCCTTTGGTATTTTTTCTTTGCATTCATAATTATTATTTGTGTACATATATAGGTGCACAGTTCATTTCGTTTTCCACAAAACATCTTATACATACTGTTCTGCAACTTTTTTTCACTAAAAAATATATCTTAGCGGCTCGGCGCCTGTGGCTTAAGCGGGTAAGGCGCCAGCCACGTAAACCTGAGCTGGTGGTTTTGAATCCAGCCCGGGCCCACCAAACGGCAATGGCTGCAACCATAAAATGGCCGGGTGTTGTGGCGGGCGCCTGTAGTCCCAGCTACTTGGGAGGTGGAGGCAAGAGACTCGCTTGAGCCCAGGAATTGGAGGTTGCTGTGAGCTGTGATGCCATTGCACTCTACCCAGGTGACAGCTTGAGGCTCTGTCTCAAAAAAAAAAAAAAAATATATATATATATATGTATGTATATGTATATATATATATATATATATATCTTAGCCATCTTTTCATAGCTATACATATGGATCATTCTTTTTTAATGGCTGCATAAAATTCAACTTGTACAAATGTACCATAATTTTATTGGTCCCCTATTAATGGACATTTAGGTTGTTTCCAATGTTTTCTAATACAAACAGTGCTTCGGGGAACATCTTTGTACATATATCTCTGTGTACTTTTTAGGATAAATTCCTAAAAGTGGAATTGCTGGATCAAAGGGCATGCACATTTTAAATTTTGATAGATATTGCCAAATTGCCCTCCACAAAGGCTATACCAGTTTACACTCTCACCATCAGTGAATGAGTATCCATTCCCCAATGCCTATACCAATGCTGGATACTTTTAATCTTTGCTAAAAGATAACCAAATCTTATCTCATTGTTTTAGTGTGGACTCTTAAAAAATTAATTGTGATGTTAAGCATCTTTTCATATTGGCCATTTGTATGTCTTCTGTGAATTGCCTGTTTGGAACCTTTTTTCAATTGGGTCATTTGTCTTTCTCAATGATTTGTAAGAGTTCTTTATATTGTATATCAACCCTCTGACTACTGTCTGTGTCTCTCCGATAAATTTTTACTTTGTTCATGGTGTCTTTTTCCAGGTGGAAAGTTTTAATTTTTATATAATTAAATTAATACTTTATGGCTCTAAATTCAATGTCCTGTTTAGGTATTTCCTTCTCCAAAGAAAAATGTTCTCCGATATTCTCCTCTAGTACTTTTATGATAACTTTTTATGTCTAGCTCTTTAACCTACTAGAATTTATTCCTCTATTTGGTGTGAGGTAGGATTATAAGTTTTCCCAAAGAGATAGCCAGTGTGCCAGCAGTTCATTAAGTAATCTATTCTTTTTCTACTAATTTGAAATGCTATCTGTATCATGTACTAAATTTCTGTATACACATGGGTTTGTTATTAGAACGTCCTGAGTACTGTTGGCCTATTTTATATATTCCTACAGCCGTATGAAAAGGAATTTAATCACTAGAAGCTTTAGAAAATGTATTTTCTGTCTCAGATATACCTCCAAGAGCTTAAAACCTGAGTGATACCCGATGGTTATACTATGGTCTTCTGTATGTCCGAGCTCCCGCTCAACTACTACTTCTTTTGAGTGTGAAACTCATCTGAGATGCATTGCTGACCTTAGACCTGTTGCTTACTACTGAAAGGAAACACCAGACAGGATATGACATGAAAGCTTGGAGCGGATTAATACCCTGAGAAAAGATGACCACATAATTTTTTTTCTTCATCTTAATATGTAGTTTGTCTCATGGTAGACATCTAGATTCTTGGCTGAAGTTCCCACTCTTTCTTAAACCTCAGACCTCATTCTGATGTCAGAGCAAAAGAAAATGGGAAGACTTGAGTGGCCTTTTCAGTTGGATAATTGGCCTCACCAGAATACAGTGTGTGGCTTTCTTTGTTCAAAGGTGAATGTGGTGGGTTTCTCTTAAGACATTGATGTTTTTATTTGGGCCTGTAGGTGTTGGCCGCAATATTTTAATGCAGAATTGACATTTTGGTTTGTATGGCTTGAAAAATTAAAGTTTGTTTCCCTTTAACACTTTGTACTGTTATTGAAGAAGAGCCATGCTATAATTTGTTATTGTCACTACTACTACATATAATTTGTCTATATATCTTTTATTACAAAACCAGATGTTATACTTTCCTGATAAATTTTTTCAAAATCTTGACTTAGATAATTTGTTTACTATAAATGTCATAGAAAGTCACTTTTAATTATAAAATAATTATTGCTGGTATATCATATTTTCCTGATGACATCATTTTAGTGTGTCAGCTAATAGAAACTACTACACCTTTTTAACTTTTAATATTTCAGAAAAATATGCCCAAATTCAACAAAATTCCTTTCTACCTCCAACCTCATGCATCTTCAGGAGCAAAAACCTTAAAAAAGTAAGTAAATGTAGTATCATGTGGTGCCTTAATCTAATTAATTATTAGAGAGAACTCTTTTTCCTAATGATTGCTTTTATAGTAATTAAACCATTTACCAGTTTACTGTTGTAGGCTGCAGGTTGCTCACAAATAAATAGGACATGGATTTTGTCTCTTGTCATAACAGTTTAGGACACAAACTATATATAATAACTTTTTATGAATACTTACGGAATAATGAGAATGGGAAAAAGAAGTGAGTTTTTGGTTGGAGCCTTCAAGGAAGCTTCAAAAGAGAGATGCAACTTCAAAAGATAGATATTCTAGGTTTAGGACATAGTCTGATCAGAAATGTGGATGTCAAAGCATGCACAGGAAAATGCAAAGTGGCATGAGGACCCATGTAACTGCAGCATAAGATGGAGGGGCAGCAGGAGGATTTTAGGAGGTAATTAGAAAGGCACATAGTGGTTTTAATGACGTTGGATTTGGAGGCCAAGTCATGGAACAGGGATATCTAACCCACAGCCCACAGGCTGGGTGTGGCCCAGGATAGCTATGAATGCTATCCAATACAAAAATATGAACATACTTAAAATATTATGAGTTTTTTTTTTTTTTTTTTTTTTTTTTGAGACAGAGTCTCACTGTATCACCCTCAGTAGAGTGCTGTGGCATTACAATTCACAGCAACCTCAAACTCTTGGGCTTAAGTGAATCTCTTGCCTCAGCCTCCCAAGTATCTGGGACTACAGGTGCCCGCCACAATGCCCAGCTATTTTTTGGTTGCAGTTGTCATTGTTGTTTAGCTGGCCTGGGCCGGGCTTGAACCCGCCAGCTTCAGTGTATATGGCCAGTGCTGTAACCACTGTGCTATGGATACCGAACCCATTATGAGAGTTTTTGTTAATTTTTTTTTTTTTTTTGGTGAAACTTCATTGCATGGTTCTCAAGAATGAACTTTGGAGATGACATCATGTTGCATGTCATGTAAAACATACCTACATTCTCACTGTTTGTACACATGTGTGGCTTCAGTTTTACAGTGGTGTGCAGCTTCCAGTGTGTTATCTTCCAAGTAACATTCGAATTGACATCACTAGACGTTACTTGTGCTGGTGACTTGGCAAGGCAGTGATTATCAGTATTTCAACCTACCACATAAATGTAAATATAATCCCTTATCTATTATTATTTTAATCCCAGCAAGGTTTCTACATCACAAAAGAAAACAGAACCCAAAGAAAGAAAAATTACAGATGAAGGTATATCAGTCAATGAAAAGTGGACAGAGACAGATGACTCCTTTTATGTCAAGGCAAATAGTAAGGCACTTACTTAATTTGTAGGGAATTTGTGCACATTTTCAAAGACTACTTTGAAAAGGCATTATATGCAAAAACATGCTGCCAAATTCGATGTACATGAAGGATTGTGTCATAGGACAAAATAGTGGAACTGAAAAAGAGTCTATCTTCTCAACAAAAAAAAATTAAGTTACAACTCAGATTCCATTGTAAAAGCTAATTATGTGGTAGCATATTTAATAGAAAAAATCAAAACTATTTACTGATGGTGAATTTATTAAGCAGTTTATGGAAAGCACAGCAGATATAATTTGCCCTGAAAAAAAGGGAAGCATTTCAAAAACCAGTTTGTGTCACCAGACTGTAGCCAGACAAATTGAAGAAATTAAAAAATCTATCAAAAGAAATTTGAGGGTGGCACCTGTGGCTCAAGGAGTAGGGCGCCAGCCCCATATGCCGCCGGTGGCGGGTTCAAGCCCAGCTCCGGCCAAAACTGCAAAAAAAAAAAAGAAATTTGAAAAGTAAAGCTGCTAATTTTAAATTTTATGCTTTGGTGATGGATGACACTACTGATGCTACAAATAGGGCTCAACTCGCCATTTATTAGACATATAGATGACAAATATAATTTCACTGAAGAAATGACTTCTTTAAAAAACACAGCTTAAATCAATAGATTTATATGAAGTAGTAAAAAATATGTTAAAGCGGTTTCCTTTGTCTCTTGTCAACATATTTAGTATAGTTACTGACAGTACCCCGTTGATAGTGGATGAAAGAGGGAGACTTGTAAACTTAATAGAAGATGGTGCAACTGCCGCCTAAAACTCACATTTGTCATAACGTGCATCAAGAAAATTTATGCACAAAAGCTTTAAAAGTGTATAACATCAATCAAAGCTGTTAATTTCATAAGGGCCAAGGGACTACATCATCACCAATTCCAGGAATTCCTTAAAAGTATTGATGCTATCATTTACTTTTTGAAGTAAGCTAGCTAGGTTGAGGCCAAGTGTTGAAAAGACTTTATGATTTGCAGCATGTTATCAAGTCGTTTATGGTATCAGAAACCAAATTTGTGCCAGAACTTGGCAATGAACACTGGCTTACAGATTTAGCATTTTTAGTGGATTTAACTGTTCATTTAAATGAATTACACGTCTCTTCAAGGTGAAAACCAACTGATCAATACAATTTTTCAAACCATAACAGCATTCCAAATGAAATGGAAGTTAAAGCAAGCTCAAATTAAGGCAAATAATTTTTATGCATTTCAACATATTGGCTAAATACAGTTCTGTGAACAGCAAAAAATATGTAGCCTTACTTTTATATTTGATACAAGAATTTGAAAACAGGATCTCAAGATTTCCAGGAAAATAATATTTGGGTGCACTTGTGACTCCATTTTCAGTCAACATAAATATGTTACCTGCCAACTTTCAAATTGAATGCATATAGAGCTACAATCTAACATTCAATTTAAAGAAAAATTTGATCATGTCTCTTTAGTGGACTTTTATAGGTCCCATCTTCCCAGAGACAAATCTCCCTCACTTCACAATCATGCCTTATTCATGTCATCACTTTTTGGAAGCACTTACATCGGCAAGCTACAATTTTCAAGAATGAAGCATATTAAGAGTAAAATTAGAAGCAAAATATCTGATGAGCACCTTTCACCTCATTGAAAATTGCAGCTACTTCCATTGAACCAGATATTGATGCATTAATTCTCAAATACAATGTTAATATCCCACTAGTTTTATGTTGCCCACTTTTCTGTTACTTCTATAATAAAAAATATTTTTTAAAACATTGTATTACTTTTGCATTTTATGTAATTTTCTATATTAATGGTCACAAACTTGGGACCCGCTCAATGACTTTAAAAGACACTCTGGGTTGCTGCATAATTAGGATTATTATGTGAAAACTTATTTATCTGTAGTGGTGGATATCACCAAAATTATGCATGGAACTTTTCTTTTGTGTTTTTGCTCATCAGCTTTCATTAGTATTTGTGTATTTAATGTGTGGCCAAAGACAACTCTTCTGCTTCCAGTGTTGTCCAGAGAAACCAAAAGGTTGGACACCCCTGCTGTAGAGCATGTAGTGACCAAATACCAGAAATTTTAAGCAAATATGAAATGTGCCTTAGACAGAGGCTCAAGGCAGGGGAGACCCAAAAGAAGAATTTTAGCAGTCCAGGAATGGGATGCTGAACTGTCAACAGTATGTATATCTTAGCAAGTAAAATCAACAAGAAATTTTAAAACTTTTTGTTATAGAGATTTCTAAATTTATACCAGAAGAAAATAGAATACTGAGCTCCCACTGGCCCATCAAAGAGCTTCTATAATCATCAACACCTTGCTAAACACTTTACTTCATCTATATCTCTACCTACTCACCTGCTCACCTCCCTCTACACAAACACACACTGGATTATTTTAAAGTGAATCCTAGATATGGCTTCAACTGATTTTAATGACTAAAATTTTAGCAGGGGTGTCCAACCTTTTGGTTTCTCTGGACCACATTGGAAGCAGAGTTTATGCTTCTTGGTTTAACAATTACTCTCATCAGAGATGCAGAAGTAGGTTAGAAGGTGAAGGAATTGATGAGTCTAATTTGGGACATGCAGAGTTGGAGGTACTTGTAGGACCTTCAGTTGTAGATATGTAGCCAACTGTTAGGATTGTGGTCTACAGCATAAGATTGAGAGATGAGGTCTAGAATGGGGGCATCACCTGCCCACAGGTGCTAGTTGAAGGCATGGTAGTGGCAAAGAGAGCCCAGGGAAAATTGAGAACCAGGAGGTTCAGATCCTGGTAAGCAATGGAGACTGCCTTCCTGTCCAAGATTATTTAGTTAGCCCTTGCTCTGTGAAAGTATTGAAGGGAGTAAAATCCAAGGCTGCTATTCTTTATGTGTATGTAAGTTTTTTAAGAACATGAATTAAGGCTCGGCACCCATAGCTTAGTGAGTAGGGCACTGGCCACATACACCAAAGCTGGTGGGTCGAGCCTGGCCTGAGCCTGCTAAACAACAATGACAACTACAACCGAAAAATAGCCAGGTGTTGTGGCAGGCACCTGTAGTCCCAGCTACTCAGGAGGCTGAGGCAAGAGAATCGCTTAAGCTGAAGGGTTTGAGGTTGCTGTGAGCTATGATGCCACGGCATTCTACTGAGGACGACATAGTGAGACTCAAACAAACAAACCAAAAAATAAAAAAACATGAATTAATCTCATTAAGTGGTACATAAGCTCTGTCTTAAAGAACATGTTTTGTCAATTCTTAAAATGGATTAAGCCACCCTGCTGCCATGTAGAGGTGGGGAACCTACGGCCTTCTGATTTCAAAATTGTTCTTTTTAAAAAAAAAAAATTGTTCTTTTTTAAGCACCAGAAGAGGCAAGAAAAGCGTCATCTTTGTTGCACCCCTTTTAATAAAAGGATTTGTTCTATAAAATGTGGATTAATTCAAAAGGCCGCATTTAAGGACCTACAAGGCCACAGGTTCCCTACCTGTAGAAGACAATAACATTTATTGGTTTGTTTCTGTGATATTTTTATCTTCATAAAATGTTAACACCAAAGAAAAATAATATGGTAGCAGTATTTAATGATTTTCCTGATGTCACAATATATTATTGTTTTTTACAGGGATAGACTCTCTGCTAGTGACATGCTACAAGTTCGGAAAGTTATGGAACATGTTTATGAGAAGATTATCAACTTAGATAATGAGTCTCAAACCACTAGCTCTTCTAATAATGAAAAACCAGGAGAACAGGAAAAAGAAGAAGATATTGCTGTACTGGCAGAAGAGAAAATTGAACTTTTGTGCCAGGACCAGGTAAGCAGACTTGAAGACCACATCCCCATTTTCTGTTGCTCAGAAAAAAGCGACAATAGGGCATGAATATCATTCCCAAATCTGTTGTCTTTGAGAGGACTTCTACTTTTAGAGAGATTTTAAGGTGTCCTGTGTCTCCCACCTGTGAGGCCCTTTCCAGGTGGCTTTTCAGCTCACCCTAAAGCTCCTGTTTACCTTTAGGGAGGTTTTCAGGAAAAGGATACATAGATTTAGACAAATGTGGATGTACTGACAAGAAAAAGATGTATAGTCTTCCTGATTTGCACAGCAGAATGTGCCATGTTGGTTTAAGAATTGGAGTGAAGGTAGGTACAGAAATGGCAGAGATATTTTTATGCTCAAGACATGTCTTCAAAGGAATAGTTGAAAGAGAGCTTGAGTTTTCTGGCATAGTCACAGAAGATCTGCATCTCACTGAGCCTAATGTTGGGCCTGCTTGCATAGAAGGTGGGATAGCCAGAGCAGATTACCAGGCACAGGGGAGGAGCGAACAAGCTGGATCACTTGATGAGAGCCCCTGAGTTAACAGTAAAGATTTTAGATATTAGGGACTGAAATTTTCATTTTTGGCTATTCAGGTTTTGGATCCAAATATGGACCTTCGAACAGTGAAACACTTCATATGGAAGAGTGGTGGCGACCTTACCCTCCACTACCGTCAGAAGTCCACGTGAAGGAAGGGCTGATGCTCCTGGGTATTCATTTACTCTCTTCCTCTATGGTCCCAAGAGTAGTCCTAGGAAGCCCACTGAGCCCTAATGGGAGCAAGACTCCTAACAGTCAACGTGGTATGGACCGAGATTATCTTTCAATTGAAGTGACTAATTGAGATGTAATATAGAAACCAGTCTCCATGTGTAGATTCAGCTGTCCCCAAAGGAGCAGAACGCAAGAGCAGAAGAGCCCCAAGCAGACACTGTCTTGCAGGATGTATAGAGAACTGACAACAGGCCAGTACAGACTTTGCTTCCTCCTTTTGTTTCAAAGGACCTTGTCTTTGTTAGCACTTGTTAGTGACACATTGGTCAGGGCACATCTGTCACCGTGTTTCAACCTCAAACCCACACGCTCTCTAGCTTTTTTAAGAGAGTACATTCCATTCATGCAATAGCTATGATGGCTTTTTCCAAGTTTGTCATTAAAAAAATCAAATTGTTTTCACCATTTAAGATAGTTATTTTTAATGGGAATTTACTGTTGCACAATTTGAGAACCAGCCCATTTCATAATAGATTAATGTCGGGCTTGTTTTTGATATTGCATCTCAGATGTGTTCTTGTAGGAAGATCTGTTGAAATTCCAAGTGCTGGAATCACAACACTTGGACTGCTGGGCCAGAGTTTGTACACACTGTGCCTAGCAATGCTGCACTCCACCCCCATAATCCCTGGCTGTACAGCAGCCCCAGGGAGGTGCAGCTGTTTCACCCCTTCCTCCACTGTGTCCAGTTTTATTTATAGGCACAGCCAGCTGAGACCATAGGTTCTTGCTCTAGTGAGCAGTATGATATCATTCAAACTTAAGATCATGATGAAATTTTAATTTCATTCAAATGTTACTTAAAACCTATAGTATCAGAGTAAAGGGATATCTTAGTTAATCTGATACTCATAACCTGGAAGTACATGTTTGTTTTTCCAAAGTTTTATATGCAGGTTTTTGTTGTACCTGTATCCTGATCTTCTTTTCACTGTTCTTTCTTACAATCTAAAGCTTTCATAGAATCATTTGGATCTTGTATAGCATATAATTTATTGGGGATAAACACTTCAACTTTTGGCAGAAAATACTTAGGATTTCCCCAAGGTCATTTGTATTCAGAGTAGACCAGTGGTCCACTCTCATAAAACTACATAGACAAGCCTCCTGTAAGAAGCCAGAAGCACAAGTGCCTTCAGAGGGCAGTTTATTCCAGTCCATTTGCCTCCCCAGCTTGTGTGTGGCCTGTCCCCACAATAGCAGGGACTGGGGAGTAGGGTAGGGGAAGGTTTTTTCTTTCACATCTTCACAGGTTCAGCTGGGGGCAGCTGTTGGGCCCAGGTCCATAGCTTAACTATTTGAGATATTCTGATCCGCACAACTGCAGAGACAGGGTTCCCTCACTGCTGGCCAGCTTCCTTTGGAAAGTGGACAGGCCACTGTCTCCTCCACTTGGAAGAAATGAGCAAAGACGTGGCCATATTTCCAATGAGCTGATATGGTTATTCTCCCTTCCTCAGAGAGCAACCAGCTTCTTTTTTTTAAAAGTCCTTTCTATCTGTTGGATACAACAGCGCACTTTTGGTGCACATTTTTTAGCAATAGTTGTGAATTAATGGCAAAAAAAGAAAAAAAACAACAAACTCATTTACCAGCCCTCATTTGTGTTTGCACAACTGAGGGGCCATTGAACTAAAGACACAGATTTTGCTGGGTTATTTTTGCCCTGTGTGCTGAGCCTTGGGTGGTTGCACTCCCTTCCTGTCATAGATCTGACCCCCAGCATGACTGTAGTCATTTCCCCTCCAGTAATAACAATTTCCAGAAAATTTGACAGTCTGCAATGCCAAAAGGGTAAAAATCTGTATTTCAGTTGTATAGAATAAAGGCTTTAGTTAAAATATTTCAAAGTGTGGTATACATTTTTTTCACTTGTTATTTTCCTTTATTGTAGATTACAGAGAAAGAAACCTCTGGTTTCATGTTCACCCTGGAAATTAGGATTGATACCCATTTTATCCCCCAATTTGTGAAGGAGAGGAAAGTAAAAGGGAGGGAAGAGCCAGAACCTTCGTGTGAGGGCAACTTTGGGTCAGACTGCCAGGCTGCAGAGTTAACGGAAGCTGGCCCCAGAACAGTCCCGTGGAGATTCCATTCTACTTCCTGCATTCCTGCAGACTTGACACTGGGCTCCCAGACAATCCAGGACACAATGGCTCACTGTTCTACAAGCTTATCGGCTGCTCCAGTGGGCTTGATAAGGGCTTTTTTAATGTAGTCACAGTGTTTAAAACAGTGTTTGCTGATTTGAGGTCCTTCCCCTGCCCCCCCTGGCTCCCCCACAACAGATAGCCCTTGTCCTGCAGACCTGACAGAGCTGTGAGTTCCCTGTATATACACAGACATTACAAATCATGCTGAAAGGTGAGATTCTCAAGTCGGCACAGGCTAGAAGACAAGACCAAAGGTAACTCTCACAGTAATTAGTTGAGGATCCAGTCAAAGCAGCATCAGACTGCAGGTGATGAAGGGCCATCTCTAGATGGAGCACTCCTCTTCTGTAGGAACTGAGCAGAGAAGAGGCCCCACCCCAAAGGTACCTAGGGGTGGAGAGAATAGCTTCCTCTTATACTACAGGGAAGAACAGAAGGACTCTCACTTACTCTTATCTATGCCCCAATTCCTCCTGGCTGTGTGAAGAGACCTAGTTTGCTTTGAGAGTTTGCTTAAGATGATAAACTTAAATTTGCAGCTTGTATTCACTACTGGGGCTAGCTGGATGCTTTGTATATTTAAAAGACATAGTTGTTTAAGTTTGGGGGCTAATAGGTATCACCACTGGGAATGCTAGGTCTGTAGAGTATAGGCTCTGAGGAGGAAGAAACATGGTGGTCTCTGGCACAAGTGAGTCTCTGCTAAAGGGCCTAGAACTTCCAACACCCTCCTTCCAGGAAGGGTAAGCAAGTACACTGCCTCTCTCCTCCAACCTTGACTGACATGTTAGCTAACCTGAGCCAACTATGGAAGTTAGTATAGGGATGCTGGCATATGACAGAGGAATCAGTGATTAGAGTTTGGGGGTCCCTTCCAGTACAGACAGGGCTGAGCTGTGCAGGAATGATCAAGACAAGCCCTATTAAAGCAATCAGGCAACACCAGCCCTTTCCTTCCGTTCTCCATCTACATGCTGGATTATGACATGACTCTGCTACCTCCTGGGCAGCCCCGGTGACCAGAGCAGGAGCAAACACTGGACCTGAGGGGGTATGGCCAAAAGATGCCCTCCCCCAAGGTCCATGGCCATCTCTGACTTTACGCTGAAGCTTCATACCTCACCTGTGCAGGGAATCCATCCTCTTCTACCCTAGCTCCTGCAAAATGTATTTAATCTGGGGTACTGTTCCTAGCCCTCTACCACCCCAGAAAGACTTGTTTGAAATCCCCAAAGCCAGGACCATCAAGCAGGATAAATGCTGGGAGGTCATCTCCTAGAAACCAGAAGTAGTGTCTGAGCAGACACAAAAGCCCTCTGCCAGCAGAAGTTCTGCCCATTACACCTGGAGCGGCAGCTTAGGAAGCTGAATGCATAGGGCGGGGCTGCCTGCCCACACCTGAACCTCATGAAATGTCGTTAGGGACCCTGTTACAGCCCAGGGTATTATTCTGGGCTAGAGATCTGGGCCTGGCTGGCTGGCCGGTCCCTCGGCCTCTACCCCAAAATCAGAGCTCTCCGTGCTTGCTGGCTCCTCCTCAGCCTGAGCTTCTAGAAGCTCAGCAGATAGCCCATCTTCTGGTGAGGCTGCAGAGGTGAGACTGTCAGGAAGAGTCAGCTGCGGCAGATGGTCCCGCTTGACTTGGGCACCTGGGCTGTCTGGGAAGGAGACCTCAAACTCAGACCCAGACCATGTGGCCTCACCTGAAACACAAAGTATGGCTAAGGAGGCCTGCAGAACATAGGGCCATGCTGCTAGGGCCAGTAACCCCACTGACACCCCCACCCACAGCGACCCCAGGCCTTGATAGGGGATGCGAGATCGGGGGTATATAGATGCTTTGATGTGGCTGTATTCAACTGGGTGGTCAACCTCCAACCCACCTGAGGAATTCATGGCAGCCTTCCCAACAACCTGGGGTCCTTCCTAGAGGACTTCAGGAGGTACTAGCCACTCACCACCCCGCTCATGAGAACTGTTGCTAGAGCAGACATCCTCTGGCCCTGAGGCTGAGACAGCTGTGGAAGTCAACACTGTGGAAGAGGGCAGGCTGGACCACACACTGGCATTGCTGCTGTCCAAGAGTGAAATACCTGACACGTCCAGGAAGCCTATGAGAGGGGGCACAGTTTTTTTGCCAGCACAAAACCCTGACCACTGGAAAGTCAATACCCTGGGTTCACCCTGCCCTATTCCAGGGGCATCTGGCCAAGCCTGTAAGACTTTCCTCTTCTCAGCTCTGGTGATGCCTCTCACCCAACCCCAGAAGTCCCCATTGCCTATTTCTGAGGAAAGAAAGGGACCTGGGCTTGGTATCAAGGGAGTAGCACAGTGGCCCCTCTCCAATTTGCTGTGTACCTGAAGTAGGCCATCTCTCTTCTCTGGATTACAGACTCACTGTCTGTGCACTGGATTGAATGATCTACAACTATCTTGGAATATGTGTGATATAAGGGGTCAGCAAGCCCCAGGGAAAGTTCTGGCACTGCTGCCAAAGTCCAAATGTGAGCCCAGGTCTACTTCTCTCCAGGGCTACCCAGTACCTGGGTCCATGACTCGCTGCACTGGAGGTGGAGGGTGAAGAGGAGTCTCCGTATGTGGAAGTCCCACAAGGTCTGGAGCACCATGGCTGGGACTCCCAGGTTCAGGAAGTGAGTCCTCCATGGGGGAACCGGGGGCCTGCAATAGGGCCTGGGGAGCCAAGAAAGAGGAAGAAACAGGGAGGGAGCAGTCAGGACAGGACTTTGAGGTAAAGGAGTTTGTAGTCCAACCCTACCATCAGCCCACCCTTGCCCTGTGAGCACCTCTGCTTAAAAGAAGGGAACAGCCATACCCTTCCTCTCTAGGCAACATGAAGTCAGGCAGAGGGGCCTGCCTGGGACTCCCCTGCAGTGTGGACACAGAGAGAGCACTCTCCCCACTGTGCTGAGAAGCCCCAGATGCCCATGCAGCCCTAACACATTCCCTTTGCTGCCTGCGCCCCCATCAGTGACCCACAGATGAGAGGGCCTTCCTTGAATTCAGGCATACCTGGAGAGAGTCTCATATGCCCCCACACAAACCCCATGCATCAGCCTAGTACCCAAAGGTGCTCTCAGATTGGCTCATCAGCTGTGAAGGCAAGGCCAGTACTTCCTTGTAGACTTGGCCAAATAACCATCCAACAAGGACTCTACAGGCCCAGCTTCACCACAGACTCCCTAAGGCATACAACAAGCCGATCTTAGCCTCAGTTACCCACTCATGAAATGAAGATGACAACTAGTGCCTCATCTCCACCCTCATCACTATATTCAAGGGGTAGGATAAGAGAGCCAAAAGTGAATTTCACTCTCCCAGGCACAGCCATCTGGTCCAATTGGGTCCCAGAAGCAGAGATGCCTCTAAGAGCATAAGGGCCTCCCAGACATCCCTAGTGGAGGTTGCTGATGGCTCCCCAAAGGCAACCTCCAGAGTTTTCTCCCTTCCCAGCTGGCAGGTCCCCCTACCCATAGGAAACTTCTCTCCTCCCCTAGCTGGCAGATGCTCCCCACATACCTCCATATATTCACTCTGCCTGAAACCCATCTCTAGGGCCGGAGAGTCCAGTGGGGTGGGTCCAGGTGGCAAGGCACCATGCAGTGGGGTGCCAGGCAGCAAGGCACCAGGCAATAGGGCAGCAGGTAGTGGGGCACCAGGGAGCAGGGCATCAGGTGGCAGGGAATCAGGTAGTAGGGCATCAGGTGGCAGGGCAACAGGTAGTGGGGCATCAAGTGGTAAGGCACCAGGCAGGGGGGAACCAGGCAGCAGGGCATCAGGTGGCGGGGCACCAGGTAGTGGGGCATCAGGTGGCAGGGTACCAACTAGCAGAGAGTCAGGTGGTGGAGCACCAGCTGGCAGGGCAGTAGGTGGCTTCTTGTGGTTGGGGGGCTGAGTTGGGATCCGGTGTAGATACCCGTAGCCGATGCCACACCCCAGACTGCCAAAAGGCCAGAAATATTCAATCCAGAGGCTTACCCCATAGCCCTTCCTCCTTTTACCACCCCTACCAACTGTAGTTAGTGGGCCAGAAAGGATAATTCTGGACCAGGGGTCAGCCTCAGTATCCCATGGGAATGTGTGGTATATGCCCACTGGTCAGGCCTCATCCACCTAGTCCTGCAGCCCTCCAGTCCCAGGAAGTACCTGCCATCTCCACCCCAGGCTGCGTTGGGAGTTACAGTCACCTCCCGGCAAGAGTCAGTCTCAGAGTTATAAACCATCAGCTTCAAGGGCTTCCCCTCATGAGATTCGATGAGCGTAAAGAAGTCTTCAGACTATAAGAAACACACTGCACCTGAGGCCTGCTCCCAGGACCAGACTTAAAACTTCAACAAAAAGAGACACTTCTCATGGACAGCACCCATCTCTCTGCATCCCATCTAGGGGAGCTGGGGAGGGCCAAGCCATGGATTTCTCACCTCTTGGAGGATCTGGTCTGAGCCAATCACATAGTCTGTGTAGGACCGCAGGCCGGCAAGAGCAGCAGGTGATGACGGTTGCACATCCTGGGAAAAGAATTGAAACTATCAGACTCCTTTCCTTCCTGGGTGGGTTTGGAGCAAAGGGACAGAGGGGATGGGGGGCTCAGGGGAAGCCAGCTCTCCAGGTAGTGAGTAGGAAGAACACTATTCCTCTGTCCCCAAGCTCAGATTCTTTCCTCCAATCTACAGCTTGACCAGCAGAGGGCAGCACAGTGGCATGGCTCAGCCCCGGCTCTCGATCACTGGTTCCACTGATGCTAGAGTATGACTGAACAAATTACTGAACCTCTCTCAGCCTCAGTTTCCCCACACTTAAGAATAGGGTACACAGTTACCTACTCACAGGGCTGCTGAGAAGATTAAATAGATACATTCAAATAAAGAAAACCACACCTTGGCCACAGCAAATGCCCCTGCTGTAGGGATGTGGGTAAACAGCCCAATGGGTCAGAGGTGAGGGTAGGGAGCAAACTGGATACAAGCAAGGTCTGCTTTCTGTCTCAGAAAGCTCTACAACTCCCAATCCCCCAATCTCCCTGGGAAATGCAAAGGAATCTGTATCACCAGTCCCATCTTATTCATGGGCAAATCGAGGCTGGCTGCAAAGATTTAGAAATGTGGCTCATCTCCCACAAAAAGTCAGTGAACAATAAAAAAGACTAGAAACCAAATTTCCAACTTCTAGCTTTTCCCCTTCCATTAAGCCCCAGGACTGAGCATTTGATAACACAGACACCATTGATGTGTGCAGATGTCAAGTGTGCACGTATGTCTGTAAACAGATTCGATGGCAGCTTAGTCACTGAGGTTAAGATACTGATTCATCATACAATATACCAGAAAAACCACTGTATATACAGTCATATTGCTTAACAACAGGGATACATTCTGAGAAATGTGTCTTTAGATGATTTCATCATTGTGTAAACATCATAGAGTGTCCTTACATGAACCTTGATGGTACAGCCTATACCTGGGCTATGTGAAGCCTATGGCTCCTAGGCTGTGTACAGACCTGCACAGCATATTACTATAGTGAACACTGGAGGCAATTCTAACACAATGACAAGTATCTATATAAACACAGAGAAGATACAGTAAAAATACAGTATTATAATCTTACGGGACCATAGTCTGATACATATGTGTGTGTGTCTACAGAGGAAAAGGGAGACGGGAGGGGAAGAGGGAGAGAGAGACTAACACCAGCAACAGCATGCTGGCAGCACAACCACCATTCCAGTGGCTAGCATTCCCACCTTTCAAATTCAATAACCTAGGTACAGAAGGTAAGACAGCGCCCAAAGTCACATGGCTAATAAGAAGCAGGATACCTTCTTTAGGTAGTAATGAGCTGCCCTCTGAAATGGACCAGACTGTGCCCTCAGAGAGTCCTCTAGTAAACTTGCTGGGTGTTGGCCTCTCTGGTCATCTGGCTCTGATCCCACCCCTCTCCTGCATACCCCTCCACCACAGCCCTGCTGACCCCACCCAGCCCCATACTCACCAGCACATGCCACACGTACTCGTTGGCTCTGCTGAAGCTGCAGAAGCGCACACTGGCACCCAGCAGGCCCTGGCCACCCCACATGTTGCTGGGTACCACCTCCACCTCACGCACCCTCATGGTCTTCATACTGAATACCTCCAGCTTCACAGGCTTCTCCACGTTGGCCTTCAGCAGTGCCCTCAGGGTGTCATTTTCCTTGTTCTGCAGAGGCAGTGAGGCTGATTCCAAGGCCACCCCCCCCACACACACACACACACACCATGCCAGGGCTGGGACCCTTGGACAAGTCTGGGCCTGAGATAGGGCAATGGCCTTGGTGGCCGGCAGCCCCAGGTGGGCCTGTAACCACTGCGACCCCGCCTCCCACCACTCCCAAACCTTCCTCCCCCAGCCTGCCAGAAGACATGACAAAGCAAGCACAAAGCTTCCTGCATCCAGAGCACTCCAACTACTGCCCCTCTTGAGCTTCCCCTTGGCCAGAGCTCTCATGCATGCCTAAGAGGCAAGCCTCTTAGGCCTGGTGGCCACCTCCAAGAGTCCATCTGTCCCTAGGAGCTGAGCTCCGGAAGGGGCCCCAAAAAGGCTCTGAGGATAGCCCATAAGAAGTGGAGACAGGCTAGGCTCCCCCTAGAAGAAAAGGAAGGCAAGAGCAGACTGGGGCCTCTGTGGACAGCTGGACGGAGACACACACATACAAGCAAAGCAGAGACAAGGTAGAGAGCCTCACCAGCCTTGAGTGCCCAATGGTGAGGATGAAGTCAAAGTAGGGCTCCAGGCCTGCCTTCTGGGCTGGGGAGTTCTCCTGTACCTGTCCCACAGCAGAGACCAGAGTCACGCACCAATCCCATGGCTGTCTGAAAAGCCCTCCACAATTAATTTCAGAAACTATCACCACTCTCAGTGTCCCAGTGAGGACAAATGCCTGGCATGAACTGTTCTGGGAATTGTCAAGGGTCTTTCCACCCATCCTCTCTTCCTACCTTCCTGGTCACAAACACATGTACTCTTTTTAGGAAAATGGTTCTTTCCTGATTGTGATACACAGATGCTTCTAGAGATGCCTCATAGCCTAGGGCAGCCCTGGAGACTATCAAGAGGCAAAAGGGACACAGGCTAATACAGGCCTGTGGGAATGCTGCCCCACAGGCTGGGGCTGGAGCTGGCTGGCAAGCCAAAAGGGTTTACCAGAAAGGTTTAGACTGGACAAGAAGGGAGGGCCCTGACGTGCAGTGGAAGCAGGCAGACCCAGGAGGAATGCAACCAGAGCTGTGCCCAGAAAGAAGTGGGAAAAGCAGTCTGCGACCAGATCACAGGGGGTCTCTGACCCTCGGGTAGCAAACCCAGGCTCAGTCTAGCAGACAAGGAGACCCTCTGAGGCATGCTGGTACAGGAGAGCTGACCCTGGGGATAGAATGGCCTGAAGTAGGGAGCCTGGTGGGTAAGCAGTGTTAATCCCAGTACCCTGGCTGTGGCTTGAGGAGCCTCCCCACAGCTTATCTATGCCTCACAGTCTCACCTCCATGCCCACAGAAACACCTTCTCTAGGAGGCACGCTCAGGCCCAAGATGCTCCCTGCCACTCCCTGAACTCCCCAGCTCACTGCAATCTCTCAAAGCACAATAACCAAGCCTTGTAGGCAATGACAGAATCCATCTCAAAGGCCCCATTTTACAGAGCCTCACTGCAATAATGTGGCCTTTGTCCCATGGTCCTGGACCCTGAAAGTGGGCCCACACCCTCAGGGCTTTGGCTGTGGGGACTTGATCCATTGGTCAGGCATCAGCCAGATCCCAACCAAGAAGGTACAGGATTTATGTGTTCTCGGGTTCTCTACCCACCAGCCCCTCCAGCCTTCAATTCCCCAACTGAATGAAACCACTGAGAACTACTGAACCTTTGGATCAGGGCCAGTTTGCTCCCAGAATTAGGACTTCCCTTCGGGCAATGTCACCAATTAAGCCACTGCTTGTCACCTCCAGAAGCTGCATCGCTTCCCGTGGGAATGACCCCAGCAACCAACTCCTACCTTAGCTGGCCTGGCCCAGAAGGTGGGCCCTGCCCTCTGTCCCTTCAGGGGTCTTCTGAAAACCATAAGACAAGCCTGGACAACATAGTGAGAACTCATCTCTATTAAAAAATTTAAAAACTATACAGGCACGGTGGCACCTGCCTATAATCCCAGCCACTTGGGATGCTGAGGCAGGCGGATTGCTTGAGCCCAAGAGTTTGAGGTTGCAGCGAGCTAGGATCATGCCATTGCACTCTAGCCCAGGCAATAAAGTGAGACCCTCCCTATCTCTAAACCCACTACCCACCTGCTTCCCTCCACCACATTGCGTGTTAGCTACTCTCCACCATTATTAAGGTCCAGTGGCCCCCTTCCCAGGCCTGGCCCTCCCCTAGCCCATCTAGTCTGCCCACTCTTTCTTGTGGCCTTGTCCTTAACCAGGCTACATTCCTCTTCCCTCACCAGGGCCTTGTGCTTGAGCTTACCATGACTCCATAGCTAAAATAATCTATGCTGCTGCCACTGCACCCCACTCCTACAAAACTACCACTCTCCACACAGCTCTCACTTGGGGGCAACTTTCACACCAAACTCCATAGCCCCACAAAGTGTGCCGCCTTTCATAAAACTTCTACTCCATTTTCCCCATCAGGGAACCTAATGGAGTGATAGTGGCTTACATTTACTAAGGGTTGATTGGGTGCCAGGGGAGAGCACCACCTCCCCTGCTTTGTCTATCATTTAACCTTTTCTAACTCCAATTTACAGATAAGAACAAGTACTCAGTAGTTCAGTAATCTGAACCCAGGAAATCCAACGGAGAGCCCTCCCTCTAACCACTGCTCTGTAACAGCAGTTTTCTGTAGAATCCTCCAATACTCTAGGCTTGCTGAGGGGGCAATTCTCCAATGTGCAGGGCACACAATAGGAAGGCAAATATTTATAGAATGCAACACAATTATTCAATTTTTTTTAATGTAAGCAGGTCATTTCACTCCTACAGTTAAAAACTTCCACTTCTAATGGCTACACATCTCAGGATAAAATCCTAAATGTTCATTACAATCAATATGTAAAGTTCCAGGCAGTACGGCTTCACCCTCTGCTAATCGCCTCCTCATACCCACCACATCACCCAAGCATACCAGCCTCACCTCCTGGAATTTCCTCAGAAACAAGCACAACCCACCTCAGAGCCTCTGCACTTGCTGGTCTTTCTACCTAAAATACTATTTCCCTAAATATCTGTACTGTCCACTCTTTACTTCCTTCTGAAGCTTCTTTTCAAATGGTACCTGAGCTGACCACTCTACCCCAAACACCACCCACTTCTGACCACTCTTCCCCAAACACCACACATTCAACACCCATTCATCCTCCCCCCCTTCTTTTTCTTTCAGAGACAGGTCTTGCTCTGTTGCCTGGACTGGAGTACAGTGATACAATCACTGTAGCCTTGAACTCCTGGGGTCAAGCAATCTTCCTGCCTTAGACTCCCCCATTCATCACTCTTTATCCCCTTACCCTGCTCTATTTTTCCTGCTGACAGTTATTACCACCTACCATATATTCTTTTACAGTCTCCCTTCTCTCCCTACCAGCATCCAAATGTAAGCTCCATGAGAATAAGGACAATGCCTGTTCCCTTCACTGCTTTATCTCTGGTGCCTAGAACTCTGCCCACCAGAATCAAAAATATCTGTTTTTGTGAATGATGACCTCTGATTCCTTGACCTATCTCCAATCTGTCCCTTTCCATCAGGCCCCTCCTGTCTTCACTGCCATTATTATTTCACTCTCCCATTTTGCTAATATCCTGGATTCTTTTGCCTCCCATCAATCCCGTTGGCTCAGGGCTGGATGCATTCCACACTTCCTTATCAATGCCTCACCATTAAAAAAGCCCATCACCAAGCACACAGCCTGTCAACGCTGGGTCCTCATAACCTGCCTGGCTTTTGTGTTAGCAAATCCCTTCTTTAACCCTCCCATGTAGTAGCTGGTAACAGACCCTCCCTTCAACACAGAGACCGTCAACAGCTGGGCACCAAACCAAAGAACTTGCCTATCTACACCCATCTCTGCATCCATTTGCTTTTCACAAGGGAAGAGGGGGATGCTCTTTCCCTGTTTGTTTGTTTTCCCTGTTGTACTCAGAGGTCAGAGACCCTCCTGCCACTTTCTCCTACCCTACAACGCCCACTCCACCCCGGCGCTGTCACAAATCTCCACCGTAAATCTCCATCTGGTTGCGGGCTCCTCATCTCACCTTTTCAGCCCGGCCAGACTCTAGGAATCTCACTCGGTCTACACTTTCCAGAAGCCTATTCGTCCAGACCTCACAGCAGCGGCACCTAAAGACCATCCCCTGCCCCCACTTCACAGGCCCTCTCTGGAGTGTTTCACTCTGCCCAACCAGCTGCAAATGCTCTCCCCGAAGCTGCCGCTGCACTCTCCTGGCTTCCCCACTCTTCACCTTCCCCTTTGAAGCCCTTCGGACCCAGGACGGCGGCGTGCTCGCCGACCGGCTCCCCGGAAGCTGGTGTCCACTTGGCTAGCTCGGCCCCCGGGACTGGTAAGACCCCAGGCGGGGATTGCCGGCTCTCTCCAGGCCGGCACGGAGCGCTGCACACCTTGCGCGAGCATAAATTGTGCTAAGCGCACGAGTGCGTCCGACTAGAACTGGTGCATTCTCCACCGGGAAGAATACCATTCCCAGCGGCCCAACCAGGAAACGCTCCCGGTTCCTGCAGAACTGGCACTTGGGATGGGCGCAGGGCCCTACCGCGGCTGTAGACTGGCGGGAGCCAGGAGTCCCGCGAGGCCGCCTCTCCTAGGAGGTTCCCACTAGGCAGGGGACATTGCCAGCCACCTGGGCGACAACGTTCAGGCCGAGGCTCTGCAGCAGTCGCCAGCAGGCCAGCGACCAGACGTCCGGGCGCGTCTCTGCTGGCGCCCAGCCAAAGTCACCGAAGCCGGGGGCGGAGGACTCACCTCGAACAAGTGGAAACCCTCGGTGCCGCCCGTGGGCTCCTCGGCGCTGGTGCCCAAGCCCATAATAGCGAATCCGCTCGGCGCCCACAACCAGTACAGCAAAACCGCCACCGCAGGCACACCCGGCGCTCCAACACCGGCTAGCTCTCTCGGCGCTCGATTACCTGCGCCTTGTCACGTGGAGCCCTTTGCTACTCCCATTGCGCGCGCTGACGCTCTTAGCAACCGGCTGGCAGCCCCGTTTCCAAGGACGCGCGCGCCTCCAACTTGCGGCCTCTACAGGCGTGCCTAGGACCCTGACTCCGGAATCCGGCTTCGCTTAGCTCCCACCAGATCCGGACTAAGAGCCGCTAGCAGCCCGAGATGAGCAGCAATGATGCCTCCCTCTTGGTGCGTGGATTGGAGCTGCCCGGCCGCTCCCTCCTGAACACTTTGCCCCTGGCCCAGTGACACTGCACCCTGCTGCTCTCCTGCCACCTCTCTGGCCACATTTCGCTGTCCCCAGCTGTCTCAGGAGCTTCTGCCCTTTTTTGCCTCACTATCTCTGGCAAGTGCATCGCCTTTGGTGCCCTCTGTGCATCCTGAGCCCCAAATTAGTATCTCCCACCCAGTCCTGTCCCCTGACCTTCCCCAAATCAATTCATCCATCTCCATCATCCTGTCACCCACCCCAGCCTGTTCTGTGCCTCTTCTGCTTCCCTTGCCTCAATAGATGGCTCCACCATTTGATCTCCCAGCTTCCATCCGCACCTCTTCCCCGTACTCATCTCTTAGTCCTATCTGTCAACGAGAAATGTCAGTTTCTAAATGTCTTCTGGGTTCATCCACTTGTTTTTACTTCCTAGGCCAGGACCACCACCATCTCCCCCCTGGGCACCTGGGACAGCCTCTCTCCCATCTGGTTTCCCTGCTTCAGCATTCTTCACCAGCCCTGGCAGTATCCTCTACCACCACCACCACACACACACACACACACAGCAGCAGCAGCAGCAGCCGCCAAAGTGGTTTTTGCAAAAGTGCATGTCTGAACACATTCCTCTTGTTGAAAACATTCCAACTGCTTCCTATTACTCTTAGGATAATCTCTCAGCTTTTTCAAATGACCCACAAGGCCACTTATAATCCAACCACATTTATTCCCAAACCGAAACCCACAAACCTTAGGGGAAGTGAGATTTAGCTTTAAAATCTCAGCCCCTATGACTGAATGACCTTTGTCAAGCCATGGGCTCCATGGGCTTCAGCTTCCTTAACTTTGAAAGATGTAGAGAGAATCATGCACAAGATAATGAACATAAAGCCCTTGATAACAATTATCTCAACGTTATCCCACAATAACTTTTAACTACAATTATTAGTATAATTTTTCTTATTATTGGTCTTCACTCTTTCCTCTTATTCCATTCATAACACAAAGGCTAAGTTGAATTCTTCATCACATTTGAACAAGATTCTGTTGATAATCCCCAATTAACACCAAACTCCTTTCCAAGGAACTGCATGAAGTGGCTTCCAGGGCTGCTAAGGACAAAACAGGACCTGAATGTTCCTTCTTTCTCTTCCCTTTGCTTAACTGAGGAGGGGAAGGAGATAGAGAAGGGAGCAGGCCACATACTATCTGGGACAGGACAGAGACAGAGAAGGGATGGGAGCTATTGTAACTGTGTCTTTCTCCACCTAGGCTAGGATCATTTACTATAGCCAGGAAAAGTACTTCCACCATGTACAACAGGCTGCGGTTGTGGGCTTGGAGAAATTCAACAATGACCCCGTGTTACAGTTCTTTAAAGCCTATGGAGTCCTCAAGGAAGGTAAGTACTTAACAGCATTGATCTTATGACCCTAGGCACTAGCCCAGTCCTAACCCTCTGGGCTTCAGCTGGATGCCTAGTTATATCCTAGGTATGTTCCCATGACAATAGTCTTATACTCAGTGACTGGCTTCCCAGGTAAATCCACAGAAGCCTATGTAATCCCTATCTAGTTGATTTTTGAGACCTCAGAGTGCTCCCTATCCCTGCTCTACTGCCTCAATTTTGCTATCTATAAAATGAGTGGTTGAAGAGATGGCTGCATGACTATGGAACTAATTCCAGGCCTGCAAGCTGAGAGCTGGTAGTACAGGTGGAGAAAGAGGAAATTTTAGGTATGGGTACAAACAGGTATGGTGCAGATACAGGGAGAGGAGGGGCCCATGCAGGTGCCAGACTTGTCTACACGCAGCAGGCAGTGCTGCGCTTAGGGCTGGCTGAGCTGCCCATGGCCAATATCAGGGGACATAGAGAGACAAATGGAATCAGTAGCTCTTGAGTACTAGCTGGGAATGTCCTGCCTAAGGTCCTTCTTCAGAACTGACCCAACCAATAATTCCAGCCTCACAACTATCCACATAAGTACTTATAGGTACACTTCCCAGTTCAAAGACCTCCAGCCCCTGGCAGCCTGGGCCAAGGTACCAGTAGCCCTCTCAGGGAGCTCCAGTCTTCATGGAACTCAGGCCACTGAGCTTTCCAATCAGTTAGTTTTATGATTCTGAATAAAACCAGGTGGTGCCAAGCCATGGTCAGCTCTGATAGGGACACCATGAGTCTGCTACAAAATCTCCTCGCTTCTGGGAATGGAACCTGAAAGTATAACCATGTGGTCTCTCTTTGTAGAGCGCATCCAAGATGCCATCAGCGACCTGGAGAACATCCAGAATCACCCAGACACGTCCCTGTGCTCTATCATGGCCCTTATTTATGCCCACAAATGCTGTGAAACCACTGGTAAGTTCACCCATGCTCAGCCAGACCTGACCCCACAGGGCAAAGAAACTCCCACTCCAGAGATTCAAAGACTGCTGAAGGAGATGTGTACACCTGTGACTGTGCAGGTGCAGGTGGCCAGCAAGAAGTGGCTGCTGCCCCCCTCCCTCGGAGAAAAGCCCCATGCCCACACCTAGTTGAGTGGGAGCAGGCAGAGAGCATTATACGGGAGGGAATCTCCCTCCAGATCCTAAGAGTTGGGGAGATTGCCAAGACCTTGCCAGAAAAATCAAGCCAATGTAAATAATTCTACCCCTAATCTTCACCTCTCTAGAGAAAGAAAGAAGTTCTAAGAATGACTACAAATGGCTATTTTCCCATACAGAATGAGTTGTGGGCCTGAGGTGGAAAATTCAGCTGTGGTCTGTCTGCTGAGCACACTGCTGGGCACAGAGAAAAAAAGCGAAATCTCAGACAGAAATCCTGGTTCCAGGACTGATTAGCCCCATGGCATCTCAGGGACAGGTGTTGCTGTTCTTCATGTCCGGTGGGCACGACGTCAGCTACATGTGTTGAGAGAGCCCCACAGTGTCTGTGGTTTCCTGAGTTCTCAATGTCCCCTGGAGAAGCAGGCAAACTTCCTCATCTAACTCATTTTCTTCCTCCACTCTTGGATTTATAGACCGAGAAGCAATTCAGGAGCTAGAGGATAGCCTGAAGGAATTACGCAAGAAGGCCAGCGATACTGCCCTGTACTATGCCAGCCTCTTCCTCTGGCTCATGGGCCGCCATGACAAGGCCAGAGAATACATTGACCGCATGCTGAAGGTCTTTTACGGCGCCAGAGAAGTACCCACCACAAGCATCATGAGGGCAACAGCTGAAGAAAGCAGCATTCAGGCACTTCAGAGCAGGGTATCCCATTACTCTTAAAAACAACCCTGAAACTGGGGGGAGGGCTGCACCCAGGCACGGGCAAGACTGGGTCTCACAGGTACCCCCACCCACATTGTCTCAGGGTTTAGCAGAAGTCACATATTGGTATTTGTCCACAGTCTGATCTCTACATAGTTTTTCTGTGGCCTATACTATATTTTGAATAAGTTGCTGACATTTAGAAGTTAGAATATTTTTACCTAGAAAAGTCCAGATTTCCTAATTTGTTTGTTTTTTAATCCAGTTGAGCTGCCACACTGAGCCATTCCCTCCCTGTAGTGATCTGCTGCATATGAGTGGTGGCTCAGCTTATAGGCCTGGACCAGCAGGGCTGATAGCAACTTTTAAGGGTATAAAAATTGGTTCATGGGGAGGGGATGAAAAATCTTCCTCTTTGTGTATAAAACATACATATACATGTAGTACACAATATGCAGATATGGTACATCTAGGATATTAAAATTTCTTAGAGGGGGAGGAATTAGTTAGGAAAAAAATATCCAAAAAGCTTGCTTTGGGCTTGATGCCCATAGCACAGTGGTTATGGCACCGGCCACCTGCACCAGGTTCAAACCTGGCCCAGGCCAGCTAAACAATGACAACTGCAACAACACCAAC
>CAUYRH010123840.1:0-22019 GCA_963574655.1 Perodicticus potto
CCGCCAAACAACAATGACGGCTGCAACCAAAAAATGGCCAGGCGTTGTGGCAGGCGCCTCTAGTCCCAGCTACTTGGGAGGCAGAGGCAAGAGACTCGCTTGAGCCCAGGAATTGGAGGTTGCTGTGAGCTGTGATGCCACCGCACTCTGTTCCGGGTGACAGCTTGTGGCTCTGTCTAAAAAAAAAAAAAAAAAAAAAAAAAAAGTTTCCAGCAAAGCCAATTTTAAAGAAAGAGCCTAGATAACTGATAATTAATTTATTCTTACTGCAAATAATCAGACCCAGCATCCTGAAAGTACAGTTTATTTTGGCAACTAAGTTAGTTCTGCTATACTTTGTCTTTAGTAAAGAGAAATTAAAGAGAGAAAAATAGTTCATAGAAAAAAAAAAAAAAGAGGCTATAATTCACCTGTATTAAATCCCAGCCTTGTCTGTAATGTCAACTCATGAAATGAAACATAACTGTTTTACTTAACTAATCTGTTAAATGAAACTAAGAAACTGGTCAAAAAGTATAAAAAGTTATATAATCTGAAGCCTTAAAACTCAACAAAGATCATCTGTTGGCTACACTGGAAAAACTTGTGCAGTCTTACATATTATCTACTGTGTCTATATAAAAAAACCTAAAATAAGAATTTCCCAGTAAATGGTGTAACTGTACAAAAACCCTAGAAAGAGCAGCAAGGAAAAATCCCCACTAGAGTATTTAACTGTGTTCTGTTCAGTCTTTCCTGTCGGTACATCCTCTCTCTCTAAAAGGTCTAGAAAACCAAGTCTAGGTCTAGAATCAGCATCATCCTGACCACACGTACAGTAGTGAAGGTAAAAAGAATCCTCACCTGGAGTCATCACAGCTAGCTGAATAAGACTTCACTGCCCCTTAGGAAGTAAAGGTAACTTTAAAACAGTCAACAAGTCCAGCTCCAGCCACATACTGGGAGCTGGCTGGTCAACGCACAGCTGAAGCCTGAGGAAACTCCTCAAGGGACTTGTCTTAATTAGACTTTTGGACTTTGGGAAAAGGGAAAAAAAATGTCACAGAAAAAAAAGTAAAAACTTATATGTATATTAGCCCACCACCATGGTACTATTAAGGTCTGAGTAAAAAATCCAAGAAGAGTCACAGTCCCTAAGACCTCAGTGCTAAAATGTCAGCACCTGCAGAAATAAGCTGATATTGAAACCCCAAATTAAGGCAAGGTATGAGCAATCTGGGGATCCCTCTACAGTTTTAGTGGAACAAGGAGCCTGAGCAACTCCTTAGATATTAGATTGCCAGCAGGTCTATTAAAAAGTGTATGAGAATGTATGGGTAGAGTGTAACTGAGAGAACTCTAAAGGTGAAGTTAGACCTGCCTTCACAGGGTCTAGGGGATTGTTAGTTTACTTCCTATGGCTAAAATGGGTTGAAATTGTATGCATGTGAGTGTTTGGAGAATAACTAAAATGGGTAACAATGAGTGGGGCTTTGCCCCACATTCATGGGGTGAAACGAATGTGTGAAAATGCCCTTCTTCCCTGATCCAACTTTGCAGTTTTGTCTGGAGAAGAGATTAGGGTGTGTGCTCCTTAGTCCGAGTACAGCTATCTAAAATGTTTAAAACTGCCTTGTTCATCACCTTGCTGGGGCTAAGAAGGTTTGTGCCTGAAGATAAAAGTCTAATGTCTAAGCTCACCTGAGCCTGAAAAATTAAAGTTCCCTGTCCAGCCCTAAATAGGAAAATTAATGGTATTGCATACTCACTATCAGCCCCCCTCCAGTGACGCGGATAAATCAAGGATTTGATTCCCAAGAAGACCAGTGGGGAATGTTGTAGGCCAACAGCCCCCAAAAGACCTGAGTCTGTCTTGGCCTGTCTCAGTCTTGGTACCCAGTGTGCCCCCTCCTCTTGGGTTAATTCTGAGAACAGGTTTCTGACGAGGAAGTTCTCTGAGTTCCCTGACTCCCTAGCCACAGCCGCACAATAGTAAAAACTTACTCAAGCAGAGATTACAGCCCAGATTACTGAGTTTCCCAAGCTACTGAGTCTCCCAAGCCAAGTTAGTCCTTGTGCCAACTGTCACGATGCAACCCCCTGTGCCAGCCCTGACTGTAGCCCCACCCCGAGCTAACCACCACGATGTAACCCCCTGAGCCAACTACCTGACTGTAACCCTGCTCTATAACCAGCCACGATCTGCTTTTGTAAATGCTTGCTTTGCCACCTCAGCACAAAAAGGGTATAAAAATCAGCTTGTACTGCATTTTGGGGCCGTTTGCCCTTTGGGGCAGCAGTCTTCCTGTGCTGATGTAATAAATCATCACCTGATTTGCACCATTTGCCCTTTGGGGCAGCGGTCCACCTGTGCAGGTGTAATAAATCATTACCTGATTTGTACCTAAAGTGGGGTCCATGTTTTCTTATGGGTGGCCGTAGTTACAACAGAAAAAAGAAAGAAAATCAAGAGATGAAACCAGCCCCAAATTGCCATCTGATCTTTGATAAACCAAACAAAAGCATACCCTGGGGAAAAGAAAGCTCATTCAATAAATGGTGCTGGAATAACTGAACAACCACATGGAAAAGACTTAAACTAGACCTGCATCTCTCTCCACTTAACAAAAAAATAACTCATGATAAAGATTTAAATTAGACACAAAATGATACAAATCTTAGAAGAATGCATGGTAAAAATTCGTGATCATATTGGCTGGGCAAAGATTATAAAGACAACTCCACTGGCAACAGAAATAAATAAATTGGACTTAATTAAGCTAAAAAGCTTCTGTATCTTAGGACACAACAATTAAAGCAAACAGACAACCTTTAGAATGGGAAAATATATTTGCATGTTATTAATCTGACAAAAGTTTGATAACTAGTATCTACAGAGTACTCAAATTAATCAACAAAAAAAGAGTGAACAATTGTATCTATCACTTTGTAAGAGACTTGAACAGAACCTTCTCTGAAGATAGATGAATGGCCAACAAACACTTGAAAAAAATGCTCATCATCCTTAATCACTGGAGAAATTCAAATCAAAGTCATCCTGAGATATCACCTAACCCTAGTGAATATAGCCCACCATCAAGAAGTCCCAAATGCTGGCATGGTTTTGGAGAGAAGGGGACACTTATACACTGTTAGTGAGATTGCAAACTAATACATCCTTTTTGGAAAACAAGTATGGCGAATGCTTAAAGAACTCAAAAGAGACCTTCTATTGGATCCCACAGTTTCATTAATTAGGTACCTACCCAGAAGAAAAAAAGAATTTTATCCATAAGGACATTTGCACTAAATTGTTTACTGCAGCTCAATTTACAATTGCCGACATGTGGCATCAACCCAAGTGCCCATTAATCAATTTGAATGGATTAACAAACTATGCTATATGTATACCATGGAATACTATTCAGCCATAAAAAGATGGAGATTTTATATCTTTTGTATTAACGTCGATAGAGTTGGACAACATTCACTATAGTATAAGTATCACAAGAATGGAAAAGCAAGCATCTCGTGCATTCCATTCTAATATGAAGCCAGGAAAGGAATATACACTCACTCAAGAGAATAACTAATACCCTCTGAGAGAACTAACCCACACCACAGAAGATAAATACCCACATAAAATCTCAATTTAACTCAATTTGGGGGAAGGGAGGAGGGAGATTGGTGTGTTCTCATCTAAATGATAAAATGTAATGGTATATAGCACAATTTCTGGGTGAGGGGCACAACTACAGCAGGGACCTTACCTAAGAAATGCAAATATTGTAACTGATCATTTGTACCCTCATATTAATTTGAAATTAAAAAAAACTGTCAGTGTATAGAAATGCAAATGACTTTCCGCATGTTCATGTTTTTGATCTACAACCTTACTGGGTGGGCTTGTTAGTTGTAACTTTCTTTTTGCTGCTAAACCTCTAGGGTTTTTTTTTTAGAGACAGAGTCTCACTTTGTCGCCCTTGGTAGAGTGCCATGGCTTCATGGCTCACAGGAACCTCCAGCTCCTGGGCTTAGGCCATTCTCTTGTCTCAGCCTCCTGAGTAACTGGGACTACAGGCGCCCGCCACAACGCCCGGCTATTTTTTTGTTGCAGTTCAGGAAGGGCTGGGTTTGAACCTGCCACCCTTGGTATATGGGACCGGCGCCCTACTCACTGAGCCACAGGGTTTTTTATATATAAGACCACCTCACGTGCAAACAGAATTTTGCTTCTCCATTTCTGATCTGAATGCCTTTTATTCTTACCTAATTGTTTGGATGCAATCTTTTAGTACTTTGTTGAATAAAGTGGTCAGATTAAGTTTCCTAGTCTTATTCCTTATACTACAGGAAACACTGGAATTGTTTCACTGTTGAGTATAATGGTATCAGAGGATGTGTTTACATGACCTTATTATGTTGGCATCCATACTTTTGAAGGTACATCATTTTAAGTTTTTAATCATGAAAATGTGTTTAATTTTGTCAAATGCTTTTAATAAAACTTTTGAGATGACTAAAAAAACACAAATGAATGAGAAATTGCTTGTGAGTCTGTAAGCTACGTGAAACTATTATCCTATTATTTAAAAAGTACAATAGGCTCTTTTTTTTACAACGTAAGTCAGCTATATTGAAGATTTCTAAATTCTATAACCATTTCTGATTTTTCTTTTTGAAAAGAAGGAAAGAGGAGTATATATATATAAATATATATATTTTTTTTTGGACAGAGTTTCACTATATCACCCTCGGTAGAGTGCTATGGCGTTACAGCTCACAGTAACCCCCAACTCTTGGCCTTAAGTGATTCTCTTGCCTCAGCCTCTCAAGTAGCTGAGACTACAGGTGTCAGCCACAACGTCCGGCTATTTTTGTTGTTGTTGTTGCAGTTGTCATTGTTGTTTAGCTGGCCTGGGCCGGTTTCGAACCCATCACCCTTGGTGTATGTGGCTGGCACCATAACCACTGTGCTACAGGTGCCAAGCCAAGAGGAGTATATTAATTTGATAGAAAATGAGGGCGATGGAGTTGCCTGTCTCTAAAATGCCATTGTCCTCTACATAAGCAGAAATACAGAGTTTTTAAAGTAAGGGCCCTCAGTTTTAAGCTACTGGTGAAAAAGGGAAACATCATGTCCTAGGAAAAGTATTCTTAAATAAGACACATGTAATAGGCTCGGCACCTGTAGCTCAAGTAGCTAAGGTGCCAGCCACATACATCAGAGCTGGCGGGTTCCAATCCAGCCTGGGCCTGACAAACAACAATGACAACTACTACCAAAAAATAGCCAGGCATTGTGGTGGGCGCATGTGGTCCCAGCTGCTTGGGGGGCTGAGGCAAGAGAATCACTTAAGCCTGGGAGTTGGAGGTTGCTGTGAGCTGTGACGCCATGGCACTCAAACCAGGGCAAGGGCTTAAGTCTCTGTCTCACAAGAAAAAAAAAAAAAAAAAAAAGAAGGCACAGGTAATACCACCTGTTGTGCAAAACTAATAAATTTGCTATTTAGAATCTGTTTATCTTACAACAACAAAAAAGAATCTGTTTATCAAAAAACAGACTAAAAAATGAATACAGACTGGGTGTGGTGGATCTCTCAGGTAATACATAGTATTCTGGAAGGCTGAGGCAGATGGATTGCTTGAGCTCTTGAGTTCAAGGCCAGCCTAAGCAAAAAGTGAGACCCTGGCTCGGTGCCTGTGGCTCAACGGGTTAAGGCGCCAGCCACGTACACCTGAGCTGGTGGGTTCGAATCCAGCCTGGGCCCGCCAAACAACAATGGTGGCTGCAACCAACAAATGGCTGGGCGTTGTCGCGGGCACCTGTGGTCCCAGCTACTTGGGAGGCAGAGGCAGGAGACTCGCTTGAGCCCAGGAATTGGAGGTTGCTGTGAGCTGTGATGCCACAGCACTCTATCCAGGGTGACAACTTGAGGCTCTGTCTCGAAAAAAAAAAAAGTGAGACCCTGTCTCCACTAAAAATAGAAAAACAGACATGAGGATTGCTTGATCCCAAGAGGTGGAAGTTGATGCGAGCTATGATGCCCAGGGTAACAACTTGAGACTCTAGCTCAAAATAAATAAATAAATAAAATAAATACATACAAAGGCAAGATGTAAACTCACCAAACATATTTACAACATATATAAATGAACCAAGATCCCATATCCAGTATATAAAAGAACTCCTACAAATCAATAAAATTTTATAAAGTTACCTCAGTTAAAATATGTGGGTAAATGATTTGACCAGAAACTATAGAAAATTGAAAATCCAATGGTCAATACACCTACCAAAATATCCTAACCTACTTAGTCATTTGGGATATTGGGGAAAAACAAAATACAAAGGCAATGAAATTCTACACCTACTAGAGTAGCAAAAACCATTTTAAAAAGTGTGATAATACTAAGTTTCTCCATTAAAAATTAGAGAAATGTACATTAAAACTATAAGGAGAAACATATAGTAATCAGTAGACTGGGAGAAACAAAACCATCTGACATTGTCTTTAGTTTAAGCTGTACATTACTGCTGTGAATACACTCTATAAAAGAACTTCTGCACACATGCACTGACACACTTACATGAATGTTTAAAATGGCACTGATTGAAAAAAGAAGAAAACCGGAAAGTGTCCAAATACCCTCAGAAGAATTTCATACAATCACACATTATAATACTTCATCCACCAATCCATCCATGAAAATGAATAATCTATACTTATACATATCAACACAGAAGATCATACAAACATAATATTTAGCAAAAGAAGTCACAAAAATGTCTGCAGTATGGTTCTAGATCTATGAAGTGGAATACGAACTGTTCTCTTCGTCATTTACAATGCATTAGACAGTAACATTTAGAAATATTAAAACCAGTACAAACGCTCCTGAAGTAGAGTAACACATGCAGCTTACCAGTCCTCTTAGGCAATCCTGTTGAAGGGAATCGCAAAGATGTCACAAGGTGTCCGTTATTTATTTTTTGACCAATAAATTTTACTGTTACTATTGCATATGGAAGACACTGTCTAGGTTTGTCTACTGGCTTTAAAAAGACACTGTATTCATAGAAGTATACCTGAAAGATAAAGAAGAAAAAAAGGAACAAGTTTATGCTGATAATCCCCGCCCACCCCACCCCCGACAGGGTCTCATTATGTCACACTCAGTAGAGTGCCATGGTGTCCTAGCTCACAACCTCAAACTCTTGGGCTCAAATGATTCTCTTGCCTTAGCCTACACAGTGGTTAGGACCACAGGCACCTGCCACAACCCCCGGCTATCTTTTAGTTGCAGGTGTCATTGGCGTTTAGCAGGCCTAGCCAGGCTTGAACTCGCCAGCCTCCATGTACGTGGCCGGCACCCCACTCACTGAGCCACAGGTACTGAGCTTACGCTGATAAATTTTAATAATGAGACTTGAGTAAGCTCATATATCAAAAATCAATTAATTTATCTACTTCCAAATACTCCTTCCTGCTACCTTCTTCACCCCTAGTTTTTCCTTTGAAATCAAAAAACAAATAAATTAATCTATTTCCAAATACTCCTTCCTGCTACCTTCTTCAACCCTAGTTTTTCCTTTGAAAAATGGGTAAAATTCCTTTTATTCCCCCCTACATATTTTTTCTTTGCAGGCTACCGACACTGGTAGAAGCAGACACAATCTGCTTTTGTTGTTTGTTTGTTTTGAGACCAAGTCTCACTCTGTTGCCCAGGCTAGATTGTCATGCCATCAGCCTACCTCATTGCAAATACAAACTCCTCGGTTCAAGTAATCCTCCTGCCTCAGCCTCCTGAATAGCTATGACTATAGGCACCCACCACAGTGCCCAGAGAACTTTTTTTTTTGTTGTCGTTGTTGCAGTTGTCACTGCTGTTCTAGCTGGCTGGGGCCGGTTTTGAACCCGCCACCCTCGGTATATGGGGCCAGCACCCTACCCATTGAGCCACAGGTGCTACTCCTAATTTTTCATTTTTAGTAGAGACAATGTCTCATTCTTGCTCCAACACCTGAGTTCATGCAATCCTCCCACATTGGCCTCCCAGAGTCCTAGGATTACAGGCATAAGCCACTGTTCCCAGCCCACAATCTGTTTTTAAATAAAAAATATTTTCCAACAAAAGTTACATGATTTGCGTATTCTCTGAATATTTTATTTGGTAGGAAAAGTTAATTAAGAAAATAGTAACAGGGCAGCACTTGTGGTTCAGTGAGTAGGGCGCCAGCCCCATATACTGAAGGTGGCGGGTTCAAACCCAGCCTTGGCTGAACTGCAAAAACAAAAAAAATAGCCGGGCATTGTGGCAGGCGCCTATAGTCCCAGCTACTCGGGAGGCTGAGGCAAGAGAATCGCCTAAGCCCAAGAGTTGGAGGTTGCTATGAGCTGTGTGATGCCACGGCACTCCACCGAGGGTGATAAAGTGAGACTCTGTCTCTACAAAAAAAAAGAAAAGAATAACAATACATTTTGTGTATGGGAGCACGTATATATTTATGGAGTACAATGTGAACTTTTGAAATATGCATACACTGAGGAATAATTAAATCAAGCAAATAAACATACATGCTATTACCTCATTCAAAATTTTTCATGGTCAGACAAATTTGCAATTTACTCAGTAATTTTGAAATATGCACAATTAACTATAGTCCCTACTGTGAAGCCTTTTTTAAAAGAGAAGTTGGTTTGTCTGGTAAGTTAGGAATTAAATTACGGAACATCTAAATAAAATGCGCCACTGTACTTTGAACAGAGTTAAATACAAATTTTCAACCTTCTTTACTAACATTACAAGACTACAAATACTAAAACAGCTTTCTCTGTTTGTTAAGATCATATTATACTGAATGAAGAGATTTCATTTAGTTTTGGGGAATTTAAGTCTGCTATCATACAATATGAAGTATGTGACTTTCAAGTAATCAGATGAACTGTAATATTAACATACTGCTGAATTGTAGGCTTGCAGCTCAGTGGCCTCTTTCAGAGAAGGTGCACTTCTTGACATATGGCAATCAAAGTTAGGAGAAGGATCCAAAGCAACTTTGTTTTTATCCACAGAAAGATGAATTTTCTTCACTTTTCCATAGAGAACCTAAAAACAAAACCAAACAAAAGCAAAAACAGTCTGTAAGAACACATGAAAACATTTTTTAAACTCTCATACCTGAAACAAAAAAGTAAATGCAGAGGTCCTGTATACCCTGTACTCAGATTTTCCTAAAGTTAACACCTTACATAACCATGGCACAATTATCAAAATTAAGAAATTAACACTGGTACAATACCATTAACTAAAATAAACTGTAAGAGTTTAATAACATTAGCTTAAACCAGAATTATGTTTTAGAGTACAGCACTTAAAACATCATATTAATTATAATATGAACACATGAAGGAGAGGAGGTCAATCAGGAGAAAACAAGATAAAATGTTGGGAGGATAAAGCTGATGAAGGCAGCTTTTACTTCGAGTTTTCCTTTGTGCTGTCCATCCAAATAAAGAGTCAAGAGCAGGAAAAATGGCTTATGGTGATCTGGGTGACAGTGCCCGGTCAGTGTTCAGGTGTTAACTTTTCTTGCCTCTACACCTGGGCTGCCGGTAATTTTTCCTGTAGGTGTGGGTCAACCACACTGAAAAATTGGAGTGGAAACAGAGGTCAAGGGTTGTTAAGTTGATGGAGTTTGCTGCTGAAAGTGAAGGGATGTGGGGATGTAGTTTCCAGAGTGTAGCTAAGAGGGCGCGGTTACGTCCCAAGACGGGTAGGGAGGGGGTCAGGGACTCAGGGATAGAGGCGGCCAGGGGTAGACAGGAGGGGGATCGCCTGGCAGGAGATAACGGAAGTGGACAAAAGGCAGAGATGGGAATGGACTTAACACTTGTGAAGCAAGAAATTATGGACTGACCAGAAATAAAAGGCATGTTGGATGGCCAGTGGGTAGAAGCAGGAGATAGAGAATAGGTCTGAGGTGAAGGAAGGGAAAGCCGGCATATAATACTGGAGGTGAAGCAGAAGATGGAGAGTTGTTTGGTGGTAAGAGAAGCTAGATGAACCAGAAGTAAAGGAAGAGGTGAGAAGTGAAGGAAGAGGAGGAGGATAACTTGAAGATAAAACAGAAAGAGACGTTCCTTTGTCAGAGCATAAAAACGGAGATAATGGATGGAATGTTTGTAAAAGAAGAGAACAATTTCCTAAAGGGGGACGTGATGGATGATACAAAGGTGAAAGAAGAGTCTCAGATTAATCACCCAGTGGGCTGCAAGTGAAAACCGGCCACGTCAAGGGGTGAAACTTGTGGCACAGAAGAAGCAAAGTACAGATGTCCACATAGCATGTGATATTCCCGCGGTTTGCCTTGTGTAAAGAAGATACAAATCAATGTCTTCTGAAATGAATCTCCCAAGTGATTATAGATTTTTGGAAGACGTGGCAAGAACAGGAGACCATATTTCTAAAGATGCTTTCTTGAAAAGACCAACAAACATATATATTTTATGAAAAACTGTGCTCAAGAGCAAAGTATTAACTTAAAACTTGTACCTAATGGATTCACAAAGAGGAAAGAAAATTCAACATTTTTCGATAAGAAAAAACAGTTTTGTTGACACGTAAAGCTCCAATTTCCTCAAAGTCAAGCTGAGTACCAGAAAAAAAAAGAGTATCAGATGGTAAAAGTATTAATGAAATCCTAAAACCTTACATTGTTCTGAGAAGTCTGATCCTGTAATTCATCAAAGATTGAAAGACTACATTTGCTCTCTGACTGGAGTCCAAGTTTTAACGAAGGCTGAATATATGCAGCAAAATTTAGTAAGATATTATGAACTAGATCCCAGTAAAAAGTCTCCCAGACAATTTGAGGAACAAAGTAATCTCTGAGTACTCGACATTACACATGGTGTTGAAGGGCTCCAGTAATGACATGAAAGTTCTTCACCAAGTGAAAAGTGAGTCTACCAAGAACGTTGGCAATGAAAATTGAGCACTTTTTCTAGAAGAGAGTAAAAGTCTCCAATTGCAGAGGACTGTACCGTTGATGGCCTGTTGGATAATGAGTGTATTGTCAACAGGTAGTTGAAATTTTTTACTTGTCTAAAAAGTAATTAAACAATATAAACTTAAAAAAATGTATTTTATAGCCTATTGAATTAACTGACTTTTGTAAGACAAAGGCTCCTTATTCATGTTAAGAACTCCCGTTAGTGCTTCTTAGGCCCTGGCTTTGACTTGATCTTAGCTAAAAAGCCGAGAAAGTGATAGGCCCTGGCTTTCAACATGCTTAATTCCATAGTTTGAAAACTTTGTTAGTTTAAGGTAAGGCCAAACCTGAGGATCACCTGTGTTAACCACAAAGTTGGCATTCGCTATAGCAGAACCTCACTAAACAGAAAGGCCAGGCAGTGTACTATTGAGCCACAGGAGGAGAACTCATCGTTCATCAGTTGCCCATTCTTGGCTTTGAGATTCATATGTAACTTACCCCTTTGGAGACAACTTTTTACTTGGAAAACTTCCAGTAGTGAATACATATGATTGGCAACTATTTTCTTATATCCAGGTCAGAAAATCAATGGCTCTATATTGACTGAACCTAGTCTGAGGAATTCAGATCTACTTTCCATAAAATAAACTATGTCTTATGAATCCTGTGCCTTTCATCACATTCCTAGTTCACTCTCATCATTATCACACAGGGATGTGTGATGACCAGTGTTATATTGTGTTTTGATGCATCTAGCAATAACTAAAGTACAAAAACCTTGGAACTCTTAAGTGTGTTACTGAAATGTATATGTATGTATTCATGTATATACATGGCTTAATTTATACTTTACAGCAGCTCTGTATACATTATGATATCATATATTAAAGTTTCTTTATTTTATTGGAATTTATACCATTATGAAAATGCAACATAAAAGAAGTAAAAGATTATTACATCTGAAAAAAAAAATAAAATTTTCAATGATGACAAAAGTATTTATTATTTATTTTATATACAGGCAGCCCCTGAGTTACAAACATCGGACTTATGTAAAAGGTCACACTTATGATAGGGGTAATAGGTAAATGTCCTAAATTACGTAAAAATTCAACTTAAGAACAAACCTATCTCATTTGTAACCTGGGGACTGTCTGTAATGCAATTTAAAAACACTAATAATTTATATTGAGAAAAAACTATGTTCAGGTCACTTTAAAAGAAACCCTTTCCATATATTTGGTATTTGTTTTATGCTACCTACCTTAAAAATCATAATACTTTCTACAGTAATGCTTTGACTCTGAGCATAATTCAAGGCAACATCTACATATTTAAATATATAGATTCCAAGAAGAGGATTTCCTAATATTTTCAATGTAGATGCTTTAGTACTTATTCCATTCTCGCATATCTCTGTCACATCACTCTTTGGAAGTGCTAAAAAGCAGAAATTTTCTTCAAGTTCTCTGCCATGTCTTCCAATCTCACGCATCTCTGACCTAAAACAAATAATGCATACAGTTAAAAGCGAATAGCAACAGGGCTCAGCACCTGTAGCTCAGCGGTTAGGGCGCCAGCCACATATACTGAGGCAGGTGGGTTCAAACCTGGCCCAGGCCTGCTAAACAACAAAGACAACTGCAACAAAAAAATAGCTGGGCGTTGTGGCAGGCACCTGTAATTCCAGCTGCTTGGGAGGCTGGGACAAGAGATTTGCTTAAGCCCAAGAGTTTGAGGTTGCTGTGAGCTGTGATGCTACAGCACTCTACTGAGGGCAACATAGTGATACTCTATCTCAAAAAACAAACAAAAAAACCCAAATAGCAACAGAATTTTTAAGAAGATAATTATCTCAGTCTACCACAGTTAGAAAGCAAGAAAAGTATTTATAATGTTCTAAGGTATCCCTATCCTATGATTAAAAGTTAGGCTAAAAATCATCTACAGAACAAATTCAATGTTACTTGCCCAGGATTTATATACAACATCATCGTCATCACTAGCCTCTAATAGTAAGAGTTAACATTTGTGACTGCTAATGCAGTACAAACTGACCAGTACAAACTCTTAAGCTTTATATTAATTTTGTCATTTTGTTCTTAACTCCTCATGAAAAAGTTGTTACTACTATTGTTGTGCATACATTTTAAAAATGAGGAACATGTGGTCACAAGGTTAAATCTTGCTGAACTAGTAAAGTGACAGAGTTGGAAATACACATGCCAACTCTTGTCTGTCAGGTTCTCCAGAGCTCAACTTGTTTTTTTGAGACAGAGTCTCACTGTGTCGTCCTCAGTAGAGTCCTGTTGCATCACAGCTCACAGCAACCTCAAACTCCTGGGCTTAAATGATTCTCTTGCCTCAGCCTCCCAAGTAGCTGGGACGACAGGCACCTGCCACAGCATCTGGATTTTTTTTTTTTTTTTGGTTGTAGTTGTTACTATTCTTTGGCAAGCCCAGGCTGGGTTCGAACTCGCCAGCTCCGGTGTATGTGGCTGGTGCCCTAGTTGCTGAGCTATAGGCACTAAGCCCAGAGCTCAACTTCTTGCAAATTGTGTTACAAAGGGAAGTGTGTATTTTTAATTTGTATGTCTTTATTTACATAAGTATAGACACACACACGCACACACACAAGGTCAACAGGACATTCTCCATTCTTCAGGGATCTAGGTAACTACCCAGAGAAACAAACTACTGTTTGCTTATAGGTTCCTATCTTAGTAGTAAGAAAATTATGAATCATCTTCAGAAAAGACAATAATCTGAAGTATATATATTCCTGCTTCTACTACATCCATACCAAGACCCATTTAAACATATAAAAAATATATATACATCCATCCCCCGCCAATGCTGGATTATACAGGGTGTTTCTGGTTGCTTGCTCAGGAGTAGATGCAACAGAATTGTCACATCAGGTGGCACAATAGAAAGGTTCAGACACTGGGGCAAAAATCTGGTTTCAAAGGATTATTTCAAACAGAGAACCTATAGAACTTAGAAAAGGAAGGCATATACCACAAAAAGAAAATTATTATTATTTTTTTTTTAAATTTTTTGAGACAGAGCCTCAAGCTGTTACCCTGGATAGAGTGCTGTGACATCACAGCTCACAGCAACCTCCAATTCCTGGGCTCAAGTGAGTCTCCTGCCTCCGCCTCCCAAGTAGCTGGGACCACAGGCGCCCGCCACAACGCCCGGCCATTTTTTGGTTGCAGCCGTCATTGTTGTTTGGCGGGTCTGGGCTGGATTCGAACCCGCCAGCTCAGGTGTACGTAGCTGGCACCTTAGCCCTTTGAGCCACAGGCGCCTAGCCAAGAAAATTATTCTTGAAAGCCATATGTTTCTAAAATTTATTTCCTGGAATACCACTAACAGAATTTGTATAAAATATAGCATATGTATATTAATAGTTGTTTTATTTGCAAGAACGGCTCACTGTTAACAGACAGAATCACAAAACGCGAGGCAACACGAAGGAAAACTGCTGTCAGGTCAGTCAGGACCCAGAAAGGTCAGCTCCACATGTCAGCGTCTCCTGCTCTTGCGTTTGACTTCACATAGTACCTTCTGTGAATCACTAAGGTTTCTGTTGACTGTTAAAGTTTAAAACCTTCCCCTTATTTCTGACTTCTTTGGTTCTTCTTGGGATGTGGAAAAACATTATTTTTCTGAGCAATGCCTATAAGGAATTCCCACAGGTAAACACTAGCACCACTGTAACAGAGTGTGGGAGGGAGGGAGGAAATAAAGTATACTGTTGGAAGGTTCTTACACTACATATGAGTATCACATTATTTGAAGATTCACCATGGAGATTCAATTGAAGACGTATAATGTAAATGCTACAGCAGGGTTTTTCAGCAGTGTCACCACTGTCATTTTGGGCCAAAAATAAAAATAAATTTTTTTTTAAACCTAGTCATCGTGCTGGTCATTGTACCACCTTAGGGGAGTTAATGGAAAATAAGTGATAGAATTCTGACCCAGGTCTACAAAAATCACTATAAATTAAAGTAGAAACTATTTCCTAGAATTTTCTATTTGTAAAAATGCTGAAAAATACTTTTTAGTTTAAATATGCTTTCAAAATTACATTAGGAAAAAGATTTAATATAATTATATTAAATAGATAATAGATATCTAAATTAAATAGATAATAAAAATGACCAATAAAAAATAGTTTTTAGAGATAGTCCTGGCTCTAAAAGTTGTGTGAAAGATTGGCTTTCCAAAGTAATTCAGACAGTAAAATCTACATCAAAATGTTTTGCTTTTGAGACAAAATGCCTCCGGCTAAAATGCCATGGAGTTTACAGCTGTAGTAACCTGTATCTCCTTGCCTCAGCCTCCCAAGTAGCTAGGACTATATAGGTGCCTGCTACAATGCCTGGCCATTTTTTTTTTTTTTTTTAAGAGACAGAGTCTCACTTTATTGCAGAGTGCTGTGGTGTTACAGCTTACAGCAACCTCCAACTCCTGGGCTTAAGCGAATCTCTTGCCTCAGCCTCCCAAGTAGCTGGGACTACAGGTGACCCCCACGATGCCGGGCTATTTTTTTGTTGCAGTTTGACTGGGGTCGGGTTCAAATCCGCCACCCTTGGTATACAGGTCCAGAGCCCTACCCACTGAGCCACAGGAGCTGTCCTAGTTTTTCTACTTTTAGTAGAGACAGGGTCTTGCTCAGGTTGGTCTCCAACTTCTGAGCTCAAGCAATCCTATGTCACAATGTTAAATGGCAGAAAATCTTAAGACTCAAGACTTCCACATGACAGTTATGAAGTCTTTTGAATATAATGACATGTATTCAAGCTACAAATATGAGGAACTAGAATAACTCCATATTACTGAGACATTAATAAGCATCGGATTCTGTGCTAAAAGATTATTTTTATTATCTTAAATATAAAAAAAGAGTTAAAGAATAACCTTCCAGAAATGTCTTCACATGTTTTTATGTAGAAATGTTGACAAAGAAAAGATGTCAAAACTTGTCAGACTCTAAAATTTACATATCCTTTAAGCTCTGGAGTACAAAGCTGAAAATCAACCCAATACCCAAGTGTTAAAATTTGTAGTTATACTATTGATTATGGGTTTGTTACTTTAGCTCTTTTATTAAATATTAAGTAAATAAAAGACTTAGATGAGAAAACTCATATTGGCAGAGAGGTTCTAAAGTTAGCATAGCGTAATAAGTGATAGAAATAGCATTGAAATCTTGTGTATCTTTCTAAAGACCATGAACTCTGTTTGCCCATTGAAACCAACTACCAGAGTAGCTTTACTCTGTTTAAGTGCCTCAGATGAAATGCCTGTGTCATAGTTAATTACATTTGGAATAGGTTCTAAGGCATTCTGCACATAGTAGGTAATTAATTTTTGCTGAGTAAAAGAAACACTCGGAAGTAGTTTATCTCCACTGGTAACTGGAAACAAACATAGCATGAGGTGTTTAGTGGGTTGCTCAAAGGACACAGTTCAAGTAAGCACGCTTTTTAGAAAACAAAGAAAGTGAGTTTATCTGGAAGCTTGAAAGGAAACTTAACAACAGTTTTAAAATCCATCTGATTGCTAGCGATAAGTACCTACTGTCCAGCTGGCCCAAAGTGCAAAATGTACGAGATAAAGACAGCTAAGAGAAATTAGGATTCAACAAAACCTAAGTATAAATGTGCTAATTTGCACAAGTCCAGATATAAGAGTGTATTCATTTTCTACAGCTGCTACAAATTACCACAAAATTAATGGATTAAAAAAGCATACATTTATTATCCTACAATTATGTAGACATGAAGTCAGTTGTGGATCTCAGTGCACTAAAATCAAGGTGTCATCTGGACCATGTTCCTTCCTGAAGTCTAGGGGAAGATCCCTTTCCTTGTCAGAATTTAATTACCAGCAGTTGCAAGACTGAGGTCCCCATTTCCTTTTCAGCTGTTAGCTAAGGGTTCTTGTTAGTTTCTAGAAACTGCTGACATTTCTTGGCTCATAATCCCTTTCCTCCATTTAAAAGGGCTAAGAATCCCTCTCAAATCTCTCTCTTTTTTATTTGTAGCGACTGAGTCTCACTTTATCGCCCTGGGTAGAGTGCTGTGGCGTCACAGCTCACAGCAACCTCCAACTCCTGGGCTTAGGTGATTCTCTTGCCTCAGCCTCTTGAGTAGCTGGGACTACAGGCGCCTGCCATAATGCCCCGCTATTTTTCTGTTTTGCAGTTCGCCTGAGGCTGGGTTTGAACCCTCCACCTTCGGTATATGGGGCTGGCGCCCTACTCGATGAGCCACAGGTGCCGCCCAATCTCTCTCTTTTTTTAACATCTCCTTTTTTTGATCCACTCTTCTATCTTCCTCTTTTGTTTTTAAAAGCTCACATGCCTCTATACAATACAGACATGTAACAGAAAAATAAAATGAAATAAAAATCGAAAAAAAAAAAAGCTGGACCCATACAGATCACCCAAGATAAATGACTCAACTACATGTCTATCACCTCAATCACATCTACCAAGTCTTTTTCTACCACATTGTATAACATGAACACATTCACAGGTTCTGTGACATAGACAGACTCATTTGGACATAGACATCTCTGAGAGAGCATTATGCAGCTTACCACAGGCACTTTTTTTTTTTTTTAAGGGAAATGATGCATGTTAATTTCGGCCTTGGAACCTACTGCAGCAGCAGGAAATAGGATTTGTTTTAATAACCTTTTCACACCAATTCTTTGCTGATTGAGGCCAGCCTCTGCCATGAGAGGGACTCTAAGGGATTGAGCTTGCTTCTTCTCAGTCTTAGGGATGCCATGAGAATATCTAGATAGCATAAAAAGAGTCCTTATAGAGCAGGAGCTGATATAATACAAAGCACAAACATATTAGTAGATTGCATCAGACAACTCTTAATATACCACTTCAGACCTTTTTTGGCTTCCCCGTCTTATTTTCCAGCCACCTGTGCCATGACCAGTTCCATGCAGGCACCAACCAGCTTCTCACAGGTGCTGCCTGACAGTACATCATCTCAGAGCCTCTCCACTGGAAACTTCTTTGTGCCCACATGTGTTCCCTGGAAGCGTGGCAGAGTTAACAACCCCATGGGGCAAACTTTTGACTGATGAAGAATATTTTTGTCTAGGCAGATGGTCCTGAGATTCATTTTATACAATTTCTCAGATGTCTGCAGAAGTGGCAGACTGTGTCTTAGTCTTAGCTCTCTCCTTCTTTCCTTCATCCTTCATTCCTGGTACATCTCTAAGTCAATTTAAATTTTTTAGCCTTTATCATGCTAATTTTACACAAACTTAATCTCAGACATTTTGGGATCCTCCCCTTTCCTTGGGTTGAGTCCCTCAGGGTCTAGGTGGCCAGAGATTTAGGGGCAACCCATTTGGTCCTTGGTGCCTTCTCTCTGCATGGGCGTCCCTGGGTCACCCATGGCTCTCTGATCCGGAGGACTGTTGTAGATTCTTACTACCTCAGCATAGCCTCTTCAATCCCAGCAATGCTTTCTACCATTTCCAGGTCTCTCTTGGGCTTGTGGGAATCACTCTCTGTTTTCACAGAGAGGTATGATAACGCGAGGTATGGTAAATCTCTGCTAAGCTAAGCTCTACTTGCCCAGACAAACCACGGAGCCAGTTTTCTCTGTTCAGGTAGAATTCCTGAGGTTCTACTTGGGAATTAGGGCATAGGTCATCTCTTCTCTCGGGGCCCACAGGTTAGGATCTGTCCTAGGGAGGTAACCCACAGGACCCCATTTCAGGGAAACATCCACATCTACACCCTCAAATTCCTCATTTCTCAAGTTCCTTCTTACCACTCAGCCTAAGGAATCTTTTCCTAGCTTACCTCTTATTCATGAGTCTTCTTGTCTGTTCTCTTAAGGGCCTACCTGACTATTTAAAACTTTAAAAAAACCCTGAAGAGTCTTATTTTTTCCCCTCACATGTTTCTACTTCCCCTCTCTAAGCAGCTAACTCAGCTAAAAAACAAGGGTTTAGTTATAGGCATGTCCAACCTGCAGCCTATGGGCCACATGCTGATTTTTTTTTGCAGTTTTTGGCTGGGGCTGGGTTTGAACCTGCCACCTCCCGCATATGGGGCTAGCGCCCTGCTCCTTTGAGTCACAGGCGCCACCCACACATGCTGATTTTCTAAAAACTTTCTTTGCTTATCTGCAGCATCAGATATCAGAAAAGTATGCACCAACCTTTTTTTCATTAGTGTTTGTGTATTTAATGTATGGCCCCAAACAATGCTTATTCTTCCAATCTGCAGCAGAGAAAAAAAGAAGTTGGACAACCTGGTTAGCATGAGGATGCACATGGGGGGAGACTAGGTGACCAGGCCTCATGAGAACCTGAGAGGGGCACTATGGCTGTGGTTAAAAAAAAGAAAGGTCACCCAGATCCAAGGCAGCTCTAGTAACTGGGTTTGCCACCACTCCCAAGCATCAGAAGTCCCCCAGTTCCTACACTGACATTTGGTCATTATGACTCCCCTACTGCTCAGACGGAGAGGGGATTCTCTGAGAGCACAATGAACCCATCCCATCTCCGCTTAGATAGAATGAGGAAAGAATTGGATGGAAGCTGAGGAGCAAGTCTTGCTCAGATAGAGAGGGGACCACAGGCACATTCTGAACTTCCTTGGCCCCTCAATGATACTAGGAATTCTTTTTTCCCTTAACTCTCCACTCTGCTTATTACAGCTTTATTTTTATTCATGTGCGGCTCCTCTTGTGGTCTTTAGAGGGTTGCCAATGACAACTAGGCCTACAGACTTTCTTGCTCACAGCACCAGGAAAGACAAGAGACTGCCTTCACAACATTTCCAAGCAAGTCCCATGCTGTGTTCTACTGAACTGTGATGACTATGCCTGTACACGAGTAGACTAATAAAGCAAGGGGAACTGGACAACTGGTTTAGACGAATTACCTAAGTCTTTTGGCTATCCTTTATTTTTACATACTATTCTTCCAACACACTTATTTTCAAAAATGCTCTTGCCTACAACAAGGCACTTTCAATCCACATCACAAGAAGGAAACAACCCAAAGTTTCATCTAATTATATCTAACTCCAGATGCAAGATGTAAGTGATATGCCTTCATTTCCAACAGGTATGGTATATAGATTTATATGTTGACAGATTTATTTAAACATGGCTAAAAGCTCAAATTATCTACATTCAAAATACATTGGAGGAGAAAAGAATCGGATAACTACAATTAAATTCACAAAAGTGAAGAATGATAACAATGGTCTATGTTAACTGGCCTTTTAGCACAAAGCAGATCCTTCTAAAAAGTAGCTGGGATTCCTCTCTCAAAATTCCAAAGGCTATTAACAGTAACCATAGCATGAGATCTTATTTAGACAAAGGTCGAAACTAAGAATTTCTGTCTCTTGGTAACAAGACTCTGACACCTTCCCATTACCTAAGGCCCTAACTCTACAATGGTCTTTACCTACTGGATTTCAACTTTTAAAACTATCTCTTTCTTCCCCTTAGACTGCATTTAAAATACAGTCCTATATTGCCTAAAATAATTTGGTTCATGATGGACAGAATATTCAACAGTCGTCTCGTAAAGATTATAATAGAACTGAATAATTCCTATGGCCAAAGACATAGCCATCATAACATTTTATTTTTTTAATGTTTTTGTTTTCATTAAATCATAACTGTGTACATTGATGCATTTATGGGGTTCAGTGTATTGATTTTATATACAATGCAAAATGCTTACATTGAACTGATTAACACATCCACCACAATTATACTCTTTTCTTAATAGTTTTAAAATGTACCATTGTATCAAGCACATTAGGTGAAGTTCCCCCCAAATATTTTCCCTCCTCCCTTCCCCTCCCCTCTTTCTCGTCTTTCCTTCTATTTTCTGTACTGTAATTATGTTTTACCATTCATATGAATGTTTAGCTGATTATACATTGATTTCATAGTAGTACTGAGTATACTGGATACCTTTTTCCCCCCATTCTTGAGATAATTTACTAAGAAGAGTATGTTCCAACTCCTTCCAGTAAACATAAATGTGAAGTCTCTGTCTTTTTTATGCCTGCATAGTATTCCACTGTGTACATATACCACTAATTGTTAATCCATTCATGAGTCAATGGGCATTAGAGCTGTTTCCATGTCTTGACAATTATCAATTGGGTTATAATAAACATTCTGGTGCAAATGTCTTTTTTGTAAAATAATTTTTGATCAGTTGGGTATATACCTAGTAGAGGAATTACAGGATCAAATGGCAGGTCTACTTTTAGTTCACTGAGTATTCTCCAAACTTCTTTCCAAAAAGGTCATATTAGCTTGCATTCCCACCAGCAGTGAAGAAACGTTCCCTTTCTCCTCACATCCACGTCAACATCTGTAGTTTTGAGATTTTTATGTGGGCTAATCTTACTGGAGTTAGATATCTCAAAGTGGTTTTGATTTGCATTTCTCTGATGATTAAAAATGATGAGCTTTTGGGCAGCACCTGTGGCTCAGTGAGTAGGGCGCCAGTCCCATATACCCAGGTTCAAACCTGGCCCCGGCCAAACTGCAACAACAAAAAAAATAGCCCAGCATTGTGGTGGGTGTCTATAGTCCCAGCTACTCGGGAGGCTAAGGCAAGAGAATCACCTGAGCCCAAGAGCTGGAAGTTGCTGTGAGCGGTAATTCCACTGCATTCAATTGAAGGTGACAAGGTGGGACTCTGTCTCTTAAAAAAAAAACTGGGAAAAAAAAAGATGAGGTTTTTTCATGTGTTTGTAGGCAATGCACTTGTCTTCATCAGAGAAGTTTCGGTTCAAAATTCTTGCCCCCGGCTCAGCGCCTGTGGCTCAACGGGCTAAGGCGCCAGCTACGTACACCTGAGCTGGCGGGTTCGAATCCAGTCCGGGGCCCGCCAAACAACAATAACCGCTGCAACCAAAAAATGGCCGGGCATTGTGGCGGGTGCCTGTGGTCCCAGCTACTTGGGAGGCAGAGGCAGGAGACTCGCTTGAGCCCAGGAATTGGAG
>CAUYRH010123841.1:0-13089 GCA_963574655.1 Perodicticus potto
TATAGTGATTAAGAAAATGCCATGAAGGCTATCTCTCACAGTACGATCAAAATGTTTCTGATTGTATATGAAGCACATTCTGCCCTATGATTGCACCAATGTACACAATTATGATTTAATAAAATTATTTTTAAAAAAAGAAAGAAAGGTGATGGGATTAAACCATCAAAAAAAAAAAAAAAAGATCGAAGAGATAAATGAGAGAAGTGTTTCTCCTCAACAGATTGGTTAATATTTGGCCATAGCTGCAATTATAAAGATGTCGTTCTTTGCCATGATTGTAGCAGAGGTCTTGGAAAATACAGGCAGAAAAATTCTCATTGTGTTTTAGTGAATTTCTTCTTTCAAAGAAGTCACATTGTTAGATTTTTGTTTAAAGGAAAATGATTTTTTATAATGTTGTAATATTTTATTGTATTTTTGCTCTCTTTTCTTGTTGTATTCTTTATTTTTACTTTTGATATATGATGTTGCTTAAAGTGAAATGTCTATTTCTTATTAATGTGTTTTATTCAAAAATTAGTTTTAAAATGTGTTTAGTCTTTTAGATCTTTTGCATATTACACAGATTTCCTAAAACAACTAATAAAGTGTTTACCAGTTCTGTACATATTCATTCTATCCATCATTGCATGACTAACATAAAACATGATTTTTTTGTATCTTCTATTTTATCATTATGAATCAAAACCTCATTTCAAAAAATAATTTTATCTTTTGTGGTGGACATTAATTAGAATTATTCAACCACCTATTACAGTTCTTAATTATATAATGGCACCTATAATTTATTTTAAACTTATGAAGTATATTGTCTCAAATATTTATTTCCTTTGTCCTCACTGTGTTTACAGTAACTAACACAATGATGGGTAGAAAACTGGAACTTAATCAACATTTTATGGAGTGAATATATCAACCAGTGACTATCAAAATTTTTAGCATACTAACATCAATAAACAGATTTCATAATTATTTTAATGTAGGATCAATTTAAGACAGTCAGCTGGAAACAGTTAAAGTGATAGCTCATTTAATTTACTTGAAATAAAAAGAATTTTTGTCATTCTCTAGGCTTTTGCAATATTTTGGGACTGGCAGCTAATTGCCTGTAAGGGATGAAAGTCTCTGGGGACATCATAAGATGCTCATCTCCTCTGTGCTCCTTATGCTCTTCCTCAATGGAAAACAAAATGTGGTCGCACCTTCTCCCCATCTTCCAGTACCCACCCAACACTTTGTATTTAACTAGAGAGTCATGCAAAGTAGGGCATCCTGAGATAAGCCCTCCAGAAAAGGAAAGTCTTTAGGAAGCTACCAGGGAGTCTCCTGTTTGCCCAGCAGAGTCACTGCTCTGCTTCCCAACCAGGTAAGTCACTTACATTCTGTTAGGAAGGCTAGACAATGAATATGCACAATATCAAACAACCACGAACCCAAAAGTTTTAACATGTCCCTACAGCTGAAGAGGACTCATGCCAAAGTTCTATGGAACTTCATCAATCAGGACATGTTTTAAGATGCACAGGTTATCACTGTGCTTCATTCATCATCAAGTATCCTGTACTACAAATTGATCACAGAATTCTCATGTTAAAACATACATAACATACACACACACAAACTCAACTATTTTCATGACTCTTTTGTATCAGAAATGTTACCACATACTATTTCAATTTATATACAGCCACAAATTTTACAAATATTTCATATTGAAAGGCACACAGAGATGGTGGCATCTTTTTAGGAAAAAAAAATGTTTTAAATAAACCATTAAGTTTAACTATTTCATGTTTGTACAATTACATGTGCTAGTTTGAATCAGGGTCAGTCTTAACAGAACTCTGGCCTATTTAGACAAAAATATACATATTAATATGCTTATTAAATATTATTGAAGGATATCACTGTCATGATCTAATAAAGATAGAAGAGATAAAGGAGAGAAGTGTTTCCCCTCAACAGATTGGTTAATTTTTGGCCATAGCTGCAAGTGTAAAAGATGCTACTCTTTGCCATGATTGTAGTAGAGGTCTTGGAAAATACAGGCAGCAAAATTCTCATTGTGTTTTAGTGAAGAATAAAGAATTCCTCAGCAAATGTTCGGAAAATTTACTAACAAATTAGTAACATAATTTACATCATGTTTCACCTTAAAATATTATTGATTAAAGGATTATATGTAGAAAATGAAACTAAAACAACGAGACAAATTTAAAGGTAATGATTTCCTAAACTAAGAATAAAGGTAATAAATAAAACACCATGTAAAAGTGAATTAGTATTTTAAAAAAGAAATCTTTGCAGAGTAAAAGATGTAAATCATATTAAAATATTTGTATTGGGAAATTGATATGGGTCATATGACTAATCAAAGACTAAAGGTCAGTAATATACAACAATCTCTTACCATAGTAATCAGAAGAAAACAGATGTATCAACTTAACAATTGTCACATTTTAGTGAAGAAGAATTTGAATGTGACCTGAAAATACAAAATAATACCTTAGTAATAAAATGTGAATTTTAGGGTCTCACTCTTACTTGCTGAATGACAGGAAGGAAAAATGGATGATGACCAGTGGTGGTGTGAATAAAGTATGTCATATTACACATCCTTGATGAGAAGCAACTTCAACATATAAATCAGAAAAAGGTACTTTTTAAAAAATAAAAAATGTAACATAGAATCAAGATGTTCTTTATACATATATTTATCTCAGGGTTGTTTTATATTTGCAACATTTCAAAGATGTTTGCCTTTAAAATGAGAGAAAAATTATTACATAAATTCTGTTAAGGCAAAATATTATGAAACTTTCAATTATATTCAAAAGAATTGTATTTCTACAATTCTTCTACAATTCAGTATTAAAAGACCTGAAAATTTACACATAAGTATAATATTTAGTGAAATATAAAGATACATACAGCATCATTTTATTCTATATTTATGCCTTTTTAAATAATACTATATGTCTATATCTAGTTCTATATATTATTTGTTGAATATATATATGTTGAAAATAAGAAATAAGATTTTTACAGTAAATATATTTGATGGTGGGGATTATGCCTTTGTTTCTCCTACTAATTTTCTGTTATGTATCTTATTTATAGTGTTCATAAATTGTAATGTGAAAAAATAATCATTTAATAACGTAATAAAACCACATGTAATATCATTTTAATAAAAAAGACATGTAATATCATTGATCAGGATTTTAACTTGTTTTTTCTTTATGTAAGGGAAAATTGAACCCATGATATCATTTTGAAAACATTAGCCAGATGGACAACTTGAACATTCTTGTCCAAATGCTGCAGTCATGTGCACTACTGATCCTGAGCCAGGGGAAGGTAAGTTCAGGAAACCAAGAGGACTGCAGAAGTGAAGTGGTCTGATGGGCAGAGTGGACATTATGTGGCTGATTCAGGGTACAGAGTACATAGAATAAACATGAGATCAATGTATAAGTCCAATGATGAGAACATAAGATAGAATATCTAAACACAAGATTGGTTTAGAAACCTGGCAATGAAAACTAGTTCAGATAAACAGCCTGATCTCATCCAGTGTCAGTTGCTTTCCCTTTTTCCTTCAGTCATACTAGTATTCTTAGAGCTAACAGGTGTCCTCAGTGCAAGACTTTTTCCTCTTTCAATTTTCCCTTCATCAAATGATCCTTCATTCTTTCATCCTCTATTTTTATCCTCAATTATAATACTCAGATGTGTTTTCTTTCATAGCACTTAGTAGCTGAAATACTTTAGTCCTTCTGCTTAACTTACTTGCTGTTCTCCCTCACCTGCAGGGCTATGTGCACTGTTAAAACAGGGATTTCACCTCTTTTGCTCACAGTACATTCCCAAATCATAGCATAGAGTCAGTGCATGGAAGCCACTGAATAAATACCTACAAATTTGCTATTGAATAGAAGCAGTCCCTCAATTTTTTATGTTGTTTTCCCACTTTCAGAATCTAATGTCCACAGTCTATAACTCAGATTCTTTTCACCTAACATTATTCTTTATGTTCCATCCATGTTATATTCTTGATTTCTTTTCAATATTCTACAATATCTGGAAGACAGAGAATTAATTTTCTAAAAAATGTTCCCCATATACAATGCCCTGGGATAGCATTATTTAGCTAATGTCTCTATGTCATCTTTTCTTCCTACCCATGATAAAAAATAATCATGAATTTCCTAATTTTGTGACTTTGATTAATTTCTAGTTGTTTTTTTTTTTTTTTTTTTTTTTTAGATATAGTCTCAAGTTTTTTCCCTTGGTACAGTGCCATGGCATTGTAGTTTCACAGCAACCTCAAACTCCTGGGCTTAAGCAATTCTCTTGCCTTAGCCTCCCAAGTAGCTGAGACTGCAGGTGCCCACCACAATGCCTGGATATTTTAGAGATGGGATCTCAGTCTGGCTCATGCTGGTCTTGAATCTGTCAGCTCAGGCAATCCACCACCTCAGTCTCCCAAGTGCTGGGATTATAGGTGTGAGCCACTGCACCTGCCCATTCATTTCTAGTGTTTAATTGTGATTTTTGGTTGAAATTTATTTATTATGTCTGTTGGTTATTGAGAATATTTATGGGGAAAGAATTAAAGAGCATTATTGTGCGTGTATTCTATTATCTTTAATAGAGTTTGGAGTTTTGTGCTGAAAAGCCAGTCAGCACTATTGTCTGTTGTCCTTTTTAATCTGGATTTCTTTCCTCTCAGGTGGAGTTATACTTCTCAGACAAGATTACTAACATAGGATTGTTAAATTATTCATTTTAATTTCAACAAATTTACTTAAAATGAATACACCAAGTATCCAAATTATGTTTGCATCATTTAGAAGCTGGTCTGTCTCCTAAACCAATATACTTTCTCAGATACTTAGAAACTTGTATTATGTTAAGGGTCACAATTTTTAGATAGCACATAATTGGCTGGTAAGAGAATGACCTTATTCCTGGGTTAGCCTTCATTTCATGTGTTCCTATTAATATCAACAAGTAATGCAATGTGATACTCTGGTAAATTTGGATGTTGCATATTTGAAGGCAAATATTTGTGTTCAACATTTAATTCCAAGGATTTTAGAGAGCTACTGTATGCATGGCTGAATGGATAGACTGGAAGAGATATGCACATTGATCTAACGTGGTTGTGTGAGGACAACTATGGAGATACTGTGATCACAAACTTTGGAGTTGAATCCCAAGTTTAGCATCTTACAAATAGACATATTTGTTGAAAACCATGGACCTCTAGAAGGAAGACTGTACCCCAAGACTGATTAGAAAAATAATAATGTTTGCTTTCTCTAAATAAATGGAAGCACAGACTTTGTGCAAATCTACTCACAAAATCTTTGTTACCATGATATTCAAACACCAGTAACGAAAGCAACAGAAATGACCAATAAAAGTTTCCCAGTAGGCTTCATCCTTCTTGGTTTCTCTCAATGGCCCCAGCTAGAAATGATTCTCTTCTGGATCATAATCGTCTTTTACACCATGATTATCCTTAGCAACTCCACCATCATCTTGCTGTCTTGCAAAGATCCTTGTCTCTATACTCCCATGTACTTCTTTCTTAGCAATCTTTCCATCTTGGAACTCTGCTTCACCACAGCCACTGTGCCCCAGATGCTGTCAGACCTGTGGGGGCCAGACAAGAGCATCAGCTACACAGGCTGTGTCATCCAAGTCTTCATATTCATCTGTGTTGCTACCACAGAATGCGTCCTGCTGGTGGTGATGGCCTTTGACCGCTACGTTGCTGTGTGCCAGCCCCTACGCTATACCATCATCATGAACCCTCCACTCTGTTGGAAGCTGGCACTTGTGGCCTGGATGTCTGGCCTGATGGAATCTCTGGTCCAAACTTCTGTCACATTCCAACTGCCCTTCTGTTCTCACCACATGCTGGATGATTTTCTGTGTGAGGTTCCTTCCCTCATACGACTGGCCTGTGCAGACACAACCTCCAATGAATGGCAGGTCACCCTTTCTGCTGTCATCTTTACCATGCTGCCTGTGGGCTTGATCCTGACTTCTTATGGCTTCATAGCTCAAGCTGTGGGGAAAATGAAGTCAGAAGAGGGGAAGAAAAGAGCCATTGCCACCTGCTCCTCCCACATCCTTGTTGTCTTTATGTTTTATGGAACAGGGGCAGTGGTGTATACAGACCCTAAGAAAAATGCTGCTTCTAAACATGGCAAGTTCTTTACTTTCTTCTACTCTGTGGTCACACCATTTTTGAACCCTCTCATCTATACCCTGATGAACAAAGATGTAAAGGATGCTTTGAAAAGAATGCTGAAGAAAGTGGTCAGTATATGTAAAAGTTAGATAATCAGTCATTTGAACAAGAAAGGAAGTTGAAAATTATAGCATGCACTCATACACACAAATAAAAATGGTAAGTTTAGTACAAAGATGGCTTACTCCTTGTTCCCATGATTTTAAATGTCATTTTTTTTACATATCATTTGTTAAAAAATCAAAATGCACCCTTCTCTCTACACTCATGTCAGCATCTTCAGCTTTGGGAATTTGTCATGTGGGAAGAATAGCGACAGTACATCTTTTGTATTTACCTGGAAGGATTTGGAGAACATTGTCCAAAGTAAAATATCATAAGAAAAGCAAGCATCTAATGTACTCAATACTAATATGAAAACAGTAGATGAACAGCTACATGCCCACATGAGAGAAAAACATAATTAAAGTCAAGTAGTGGGGAGAGGGAAGAGGAAGTGAATTTGGCTAGCTCTCACCTATCAGGTACAGTGTAGAGATAATGGCACACCCCTGGGGTGAAGGACTTGACTAGAACTTGGACGTTACCTAACAAATGCAAGCAATGCAACCTATTTGTATCCATATATTATTCTTAAATTAAAAAAATCAAAATGCAAACTTAACATAAGTTGTTAGCAAATAATAAGAGCTAAACATATATTTGGCAAGTGAAGAATACCAGCTGCATGGTTGACTTTTGAAGAATACAAATTATTATTTTTTAGGCAACATAACTTCCATGAGATAAACACTCTAGAATTAGCGAACAGGTAACTCGTAAATTATTTACTATTTCTGTTTTTAAAGGGGATAAGACTTTGTATTAGAGATTCTATTAGACAACTTGAAGGTAGGGAAATTTCTCTATAGTTTTTCTAGTTGCTTATCTATATGTTCAGACTTTCTCTTTTAATTTGTCTACGAGAATCACATCTTGGCTGAATTTTGTTTTGTGCTATGTTATTCTTTCTTTGGAAAATTTCAGAAGATGAGTCACAACAGTGAGGACTTTCTGAAATATTAGAATTTAGAAGGGGTATGGGCACTCTCCTTCCCTGAGACAGATCTCAAAATTTAATCATAATTTAACTTAATCTCCCTGTGATTACACATACGTTAAATATTTATACAAAAATGTTTTCCTGCATATATAAAAAGTAGATTTCAAATTTAATACAAATATGTATCTATTTTAAAAACCAAATTCCTCTTGGGTTCTCTGTCTTATTTTCTTTGTAGCAATATTATAGAATCACAACTCTGCCTAAATCCAAGCAATTTGTTTTTTCAAATGAGTCAGCTACGAGAGGGTGCTTCCAGGTATTTAGCACTATAAATTGAGTTGGAAATTTCTGCTGGTGTTTTCTAAACCAATTCTAGACCCCTGTCCTGTTACAAATGCCAAAGATATAACAGAGTTACAAAGACTTGAAAGATAGCTCCATCCTCTAATTTATCATGCAGTCACTGGGTTGGTTGTCAGTTATTGTTACTGACAGTTGGTTAAGGCAGAGTTCTGGAAGTGACTGTGAAGACAAAACACTTGGAAAGCACAGGGCATAGTGCTAGAGGCTAAAATTAATGCTGTTTTTAAAGGAATCTTGCAAAATTTAAATGGCAATATTCATCAGGATATATGAGATGATGATAAGGTAACAAGGGAAGACTTTTAGTGTTTTCGCAAGCCACAAGACGTTTTTGATGCAAAGACACAGTTCAGTGTGTGTCCTCATGACACTGCTCACTGAGGGAGCTGTTCTTCATTTGTGAGTTTGGATTCCAAAACTTCTTTCTCTAATTTCACATACGGTACCATGACAGGAGAAGACAAAGCTCAAGATCTAAGCCCTGACAACTAAATATTTCCTTCCAGAAGATTACACATGTCATTTCCTCTCTTATTTCCTGAGTCAAAGAAAGCTAGAGGGCCATATGTAACTTCATGTGAACAGTATTTTGAGATTTTTTTCACATATCTCCAAAATTAGAACACACCTGATTATTGGTGAATAAAGAAATGCTTTTCACATAAATAAAAGATAAGAGAGGGACTCAGATGAAAGTATTGCCTTGTAATGGAAGGGAAGGTGTTATGATTTCTTCATAAAACTGAGGGAGTTTCTTTTTCATAGTAGTTCTATGATAAAAAAATTTTGTTGAAACCTAAGAAAATTTCAGAGAAGAAAGAATCGGATGGGAGTCTGCTTAACGAACTATCTGCTGACCCCTGGAAATGACATATGTTGCTTATTGTTTGTTTCTCTTTAGCTCATCTCTTTATTATTTTCAATCTCTTTTTATCCTCCAACTGAAATATGTATTTAATTGCTTTAAATATTTATATTATTTATCTCAGGTTTTCTACTCTTAATTTTTTTTTATTTTCAAATATTAAGGAGGTACAATAGTTTTTGTTTGCTTAGATCACTTTTGTAATGATTGAGTCACTGCTGTAAGTTTGCTCATCTCCCAGATAGTATTCATGGTACTTTTTAGATAGGTTATTTCCCCCTCCCTTCTGCCACCTTCCCCCTGTTTAATTTTGGGACTGAGTTTTACTTCCCTCTGTGCACATGTGTTCTCATCAGTTAGTTTCAATTTAATAGTGAGTACATGTGGTATTTGTTTTCCCATTCTTGAGACACTTCACTTAAGAGAATGGTGTACATAAGCTGCAACTTATTAATCCACTCATGAACTAATGGGCACTTGGGTTAACTACACATCTTTGCCATCGTGAATTGTGTTGTAATAAATATTCAAGTGCAGGTGTCTTTTTGATAAAAAGACTTCTTTTCCTTTGGCTAGATACCGAGTCATGGTATTCCTGGCTTTAATGGTAGGTCTACGTTTAGTTCTTTGAGAAATTTCCACAGGGCATATGCTAATGTGCAGGCCCCACAGCAGTGCACAAGAAATGTTCCTTTCTCTCTGCAGCCACAACAGCATCTATAGTTTTTGGACTTTTAAACAGAAAACATTTTTAAGTGCAGTCACATGATATCTGATTGAAGTTTTAATTTGCATTTCCGTGACTATTAGCGACACCTATCACTTTCTCATATGTTTATTGATCATTCTCTACCTTCTTTTGAAAAGCTTCTGTTCATGTCTTTTGCCCACTATTTAATAGATTTGTTTTTGTTTATTTGCTTGAGTTCTTGATAGATTCTGATCTACAAACTTTACAGGATGTATAGTTTGTGGATATTTTCTCCTACTCTGTAGGTTGGCTATTTGCTGTCTTGGTTATTTCTTTAGCGTTACAGAACATTTTCAATTTAATCAAACTACACTTATTCAATTTTAAAATATTTTCTCTTCAATCATTAGTCACTCTTTGTCAGTGGTCTAACTATGTTAATTGATACTTTTCAACTACACCCTATCACTGTACACACACTGAATCAATATTGTGATGTATAAAGAGAAGATTAAGGCTCAGAGTTGTCTGATAGATGGAGTTTTAATTATTATCACTTTTTAGACATACACATAGTTTGCAAAATGCTTGAAGTAGCCTTGTGCAAATTAATGTTGACTTTTCCTTCATTAAAGACTTAAATGAGTGGAAAATAGCTCTGACTGGAAAATTATTTTAAAAAGCAGCCTTTCCTACCTTTATTCAGGCTGGGAAACAGGCACATATAACAAATCGCAACCCAACAAGAATAGAATATATCTTTTCTTTCAGATACTCATAAAAAATGATTACAATAGATCATATATTGGGCCATAAAAACTACAATAAATTTTTTACACAGACTTTTTTTGTCTGACAATAATAGAACAAATTAAAAATCAATAACACAAAGATTAAATTTTTAAGGAAAATATCAAATGACTTGGAAATTAATCAATGTACTTTTATATAGTTCATAGGTCAATGAAAGTACCTCAACCTTCAATGGCAAGTTAACAAAACTACCAATACTGATTCATAAACTCAGCTAAACTATTATTCCAAAATAAGATCATTTTTAAAAAGGTAATTTAAAATATTTTTCTTAGACTTGAGTGTTTACCACTCACTGAAGAAGCTATTATGTTTAAAGCCTAAATGTGCAGTGTCTAAGAGATTGAGAAAGGATAACTAAAATGACATTTCAGAAACTGGAAACAAAATGGATAACCAGGCTTTGGTTATTTCTTTAAAAAAAAAAAGTCAAAGCAAAGTTGACAAAATTGGAAGGTCAGAAGCAAGTTAAGTCACATTGAAAGAATTCCTTCAATATGTTGAAATTTGAGTAACTAGGGACCTTTAAACACTGCAATTGGAACGGACATGAGAGACAGGGATAATATCTGCACACAAAAGCTGTTGTTTCCTGTTTCCAAATCTTTGCACATACTTTATGACCTGGGCAAGTCACACAATGGTAGAAGTTTACTTAAGGGAAGTGTTGAGACTGATGGATTCTAAATTTGGAAAAGCAGGCATAGCCTGGCCATATAGGTAGAAAGTCAACACATAGAACTGTGAGACACCCAACCCCTTTACCATATTTGGATTTTCAGAATGTTGAGAGCCCAAAGATATACTACTTTTTAGAGAACCACTACAAAGAAATGCTCATAGACACTGACATTAATGGTTTCCCAAGTGAATAAATCATTGAGGTCATAGTTTCCTGAAGCATTTCAGTTATTATACAGAGATCTTCCCAATGTAAGAGATCCAGATATCAGCTACATTTTTGAAGAAAGTTTCTAAAATAAAACACATAAATACAAAACAAAATAGGACAGAGCACAGTGGTGTATTAGGACTCTGTTGATTAACCCACAACAGAAACATCAAATTAAACCACCATCCACACAAAAGTACTTTTACAAGTCTAAGGAAACTGGTTGAAGATCACAGAACTTGGTTATAGTGTAATAATAAGGAAACACACATTGATGAGAGTAAGAAGCATGATTTTACGTATCCCCAACCATAGGCAGCTTAGTATATAAGGAGATGCTATCTAATTGGGGAAGAAGAAAGTAAGCACAGGACTTTTTGGACTCCAACATCTAGACCATCAAAACAGGAAATTAAAAAGTCATTGATGGCCAGGTGCATTGGCTCACAGCTATAATCCTAACACTCTGGGAGGTCAAGGAAGGTAGATTGCTTGAGCCCAGGAATTGGAGACCTGTGGAGAAGGAACAAGACCCCATCCCTACCAAAAAAAAAAAATACTAGCCAGCATTATGGCAGGCACCTGTAGTCCCAGCTACTTGGGAGGCTGGGGCAGGAAGATAGCTTGAACCCAAGAGTTTAAGATTGCTGTGAGCTGTCATGCCATAGCACTCTACCAGGGTGAAAGGGTGTCTGAAAAAAAAAAAAGTCATTGGTATTTGAAAGGTAGTAAAGAAAGATAAAGAGGTAGAAATTTTAATCTAACAAATATTAACAGAAAAGTTGTCAAACATGAAAAATATATAAATATCTAGGTATAGGAAGTCAAAGATCTCTAATCAGATTAAATCCAAATAAGATTACCCCATGACATACTTTACCCAATTTCCAATAATCAAAGACAAAGAGAAAATTCTGAAAGCAGCAAAAGAAAAGAAGCATAAGGTTAATAAGAAAGCTCTAATACAGCTTCCAGCAGACTTCCTAGCAGAAGTCTTACAGTCTTGGAGAAAGTGGGATAATATATGCAAGGTGTGGAAGGAAAAAAAATAGCCAACCAAAAATATCTACTATAACTTTTCTTCAGGAATTAAGGAGAGATTAATATTTTTCCAGATAAACAAAACCTAAAGAAATTCATTACCACCAGATCTGTCTTTCAGAAATGCTAAAGAGAGCACTTCAACATGAAAGAAAAGGACTCAAATTAGTAATATGAAAATACCTGAAACTACAAAACTCACTGGTAAAGGTAAATAGTCAAATCCAGAATTTTCTAATAATGTAATGGTGGTGTTTAAATTGTTTATATCTTTAGTATGAAAGATAATAGACAAAACTATTACATAATAATAGCTTCAATTATTTATTAAGGTATATCCAATATAAAAATATCATCAAAGTTCAAAATGTGAGGGAGGAGTTTTTGTGTGTGTTGATAAAACATAAAATGTTGCCAGCTTAATATAATATATACACCAAAAATAAAAGTGTTAAAAGACGTTAGTAGAGAAAAATTACTTAACTAGATAGTAAGAAAGAAAAAAAAGAAGAAGAAACAAAAGATGTATAAAACAACTAGAAAACCATTGATAAAATGGCAGTGGTAATTCCTTACCTAGCAATACTTACCTTGATTGTAAATAGATTAAATTCTCTAACCAAAGTACATTGAATAGCTGAATGGATAAAAAGTAAAATAAGATTCAAGTATAGGCTGTCGACAAAAGACTATGTTATTATCTATGCTAATATCAGACAAAATGGATTCTAAATCAACAACTTACAAGAACCAAAAACCAAAGTAGGTTGTTGTTTAAATGCTCCTTCTAAAATTCATGTTGAAATTTAATTTCTAGTTTGATGATATTAACAGGAGAGACTGCTAAGAGGTGATTAGGCCATAACATTTCAACCTTCATAAGTGGATTAATTATGTTTTGACAGGAGTGGTTTGGTATTAAGCATATGGACTGTTTAAAAAGCCAGTTTGTTCCTTTCTCCCTTCCTCATTCTCAACCTCCTTTGGCCTTCCACCTTCCACCAAGGTATGTTACAACATGAAGTCCTGGACAGATGCCAACACCATATTCTTAGACTTATGGCCTCTAGGACTATCAGTCAAATAAATTTATGTTCATTAAAACTTA
>CAUYRH010123842.1:0-20396 GCA_963574655.1 Perodicticus potto
ACATTGCTGACACACACATCTTATCAACATATACATGCTGCCTCTGAAAGCCATTCAGAGTGATGACACCTTCCCAAACGTGCCCAACCCCTTGTAAGTCTACCAAGCAATTGACTTACAAGTTTTGGAACCTAGGACTACATTAAAAATAGAACATAGTGCCCATTGACCCACGAATGGATTAATAAATTGTGGTATATGTACACCATGGAATATTATGTAGCCTTAAAGAAAGATGGAGACTTTACCTCTTTCATGTTTACATCGATGTAGCTGGAACATATTCTTCGTAGCAAAGTATCTCAAAAATGGAAGAAAAAGTATCCAATGTACTCAGCCCTACTATGAAACTAATTTATATGAAAGCTATAACCCAATTATAGCACAAGAATATGGGGAAAGGGGTAAGAGAGGGGAGGGGAGAGGGGAGGGGGAGTGAAGGAAGGGTAATTGGTGGGACCACGCTTACAGTATATCTTTGAAGGGTACAGGTGAAACTTACTAAATGCAGAATATGAATGTCTGAACACAATACCTAAGAAAATGCCTTGAAGGCTATGTTAACCAGTTAGATGAAAATATTTCAAATTGTATATAAAACCTGCACATTGTACCCCATGATTTCATTAATGCACACAGCTATGATTTAATAAAAAAAATAGAACTAAAAACTCATGAATAGGACATGCAAAGTCAGGAAATAAAGGGAAGAATTTTAAGTTTTAGGGTGAATATATTATTCATCTCCACCTCATCTACTTTGACCTGATCCTAAAGTTTAGGTCAACAATTGGTATGAAAATTTTACAACAAGGCTAATATTGGATCCATAATGTCCTAGAAGGCTCATAAACATATCCTTCCTTTAATTTCCCAAAATGTATACATAAAAGTATCTAATACATAATAGTTAATTAAAATGAAGTGAGTTTTTGCTTCACCCATTTTTTGTTCCTTCCTAACGGTTGTCCCTACGCTACAGAGAGGGACCGGTGGGGTTAACAACCCTCTCATTTCAATTTTCTAGCGAGGCTAAATCTTCTGAATACTGAAAACTCAAAGTCACTTAGTGTAGGTAGATATAAAATTTGGAAATCGTTAATATCTAAAAAACTGGGTCTGGTCATATCAGTCAAATAATTTAACCAATGTTTTGGAAATCCAGGCTACTTAATTTATTTAAGGTTACTCAAATAGTTTCTATACAGATTTCATGACAGCCAAGATCATGCAAAATAAATCACTGAAACACAGTAAATCAAGACACGTTTTAATCATGCTGCTCAAGTTGGAAAGGCTCTTACACCTTGATTAATCTAAATCTTCAATAGCTTGAAGAACTCTGATTCCAATGTAAAAAATATGTAATTGCCTTTGCTGATTTCTTGAATATCAGCTGCTTTAGAATGTCTTGCACCTTTTTTAAATTTAATTGTTTATTATATCATAACTGTATACATATATGGGGTACAAAGTAATGATTTGATATACAATGTGGAATGCTTAAATCAAACTGATTGATGTAACCATCACCTCGCTTACTTAATTTTTGTAGTAAGACAGTTGTGATTTACTCTTAGTTATGTTGAAGTGTGCATGCATTGTGCACAGTAGGTGAGATCCCACCAAATGCCCTCTCTTCTCCCACCAATCACCCTCCCCTCCCCTCGTCCTGCACTTTAAAGACTGCTTTGAACACCAGATTACTTTCTACCTAGAAATACTTTTTAGGAAATCATAGTTAATAACCAGGGCCTGATTATTCCTGTTTTTATGGTCTTTTCAAAGCCAACTTCAATGGCCTTCATCTTACCTTAGAGTGTAATTCAGGGTCTTCTTTTAAGAGATTTTGGAGATCACAGTCCATAGGGCAGGGTTCAGTTTTACTAGAAATGCTCCCTAGGGTTAAAAACAAAAAGGTGGGGAGAAAACATTGTAGATTTTCACTTCAGAGAATATGTAAGCTTACACTACTGAAATCTAAGAGCTTATATAAGACCTAACAAATGGAAATTTAAAAATAACAATAATTCTGAGAAGGAGGCTCCAAGCTGTTCTGTGACCCCAGTTTTAATTCAATCAGTGTATGAACTTCAAGTAGAACTCTACCACCATCCACACCACGGGAATGTAATTTACAAACAGCAGCCACCTCTGATCTGTTTTCCTACCCTTATCTGGTAGGATTCTCTATCATCAGCTACATTTCTGGGATCACATTTTCAAAGAAGCCCCTCTGTACCTCATCTCAATGGTTCAAGAGAAACCCTTGAGATTAGAAAGTTTTGTTCTCTGCCTGCATCTAATACTTCTCACCTGAGCTACCTTTTTTATATCTTTCATGATTTCTTCATTCTAGATCAAGGTTTCTCAGTCTCAGCATTAGCGTCCTTTTGGTCTAGATAATTCTTGGTTGTGGCAGCTGTCCCATGCTTTGTTCAGCAGCATCCCTGACCTCTACCCATGAATGCTAGCCCCACCCCACTGCTTATACTTGTGACAAGCACAAATGTCTCCGGACATTATCAAGTATTCCTTGGAGGCCAAAACTTTCCTATTCCTAATGGAAAGCACTGTTTTGAGTTGCCAACTCCTCTGAAACAATATGGCTTATTCACTTTTATTTCTCTTGTAATGTGTCTACTATAGTGTCTAGAGTATTTTCTCAACAAGTCTTTCTTAAGTTATAAATAAACAAACAAACAAACAAACAAATACATGGAACTATTTCATAAGTGGGAATTACAACTGTATTCCTCTCAGGTCACTGACTTGACCTCTGATGTCAGTGAACTCATATACCAAGACCCACCTCCAGAGTCTTATGACAAACATCCTGGCCCAGAAGCTGCTAGGGCTTAGAGAGCCACAGCTTTGATGAGGAGGTTGAGCTGATGTGTTTTCTCCAAAAGGACACATGTCACCATGAGCAGTCAAAACCTGGTTTTCTGTCCTCTTTTCTCCCTCCAGGAATTGAATGCTACTTTCCCTTCCCTTTTGGAATTGTTGCCCTTGGGGACATTTTAAAACAGGACTTCAGTAGTATAAAATTTTGAAGTCATGGGGTCCACATCAGCATCCTTCAGAAATCTTTTCCTCTCTAAGGATGACCCCAGCCTGGGTCTGTGTGGCTCATACATTTTGAAAAGAGATGGTTTCATTGTATCCTTTAGCTTTTGACCTTGCCTCCAATGTACTGAGCCACGTGGAAGGCAGATGCTAAAAAGTATCTTGCTTAAGAGAAGTCAGATGCATCAGGCCTCCCTTCCCAGAGATGCCTGATCTCATCTCTGAGATGAGGTCATAGAAACCTTGGGACAAGCTTGCTTACTATGAGTCTAAAACAGAATCTGATGGAGTGAGGTTGCTATGGTCAAAATCAAGAGAGAAAGAGAAGAGAAGCTACTGGGGAAAACATTTGTATTTAGGCTCTTAATATATTATCTTTCCAAAGTCTTATAATTTAAATTCTTACAGTATAGTTGCTATCTTGAATAACAAATGTGATATAATAAATAGAATGCATTGTTTTAACATTTTCTAAGAACTCCATATATGTCTTATATTTTTACTTCACACATCCAAATAAAACAAACTGTTAAAATAGTTATTGTTATCCCATTTTAACAGATTTGGAAATTGAATCTAACAGATTTGGAAATTGAATCTGACAGATGAAAAAACTTCCTGCAAATCAGATAGCTAAGTAGTGAAAAATCTGAAATTTAGTCCCAGTTCTATTTGACATGAAAGTCCACACACTTAATCCTTCTGTTGTATTTTACTGAGAAACTGCACCCCATTTTCCACTTACATGCATTTTTAAACATTGGACAGTGTGTTTGTTTTTTTGCTGCTGGAACAAATTACCACAAATTTAGTGACTTAAAGCAACATCTATTATGTCACATTTTTTGTGGTTCTGAAATTCAGACATAGCAAGTCTAGCTGGTTTCTCACTTCTGTCTCACAAGGCCAAAATCAACTGATCAGTCAGGGCTGAAATCTCTCATCCGGGTTGTGAGGTCCTCTGGAGTATTGCTGGTTGGGCAGGATTCATTTTCTTCTTGTGCTTTCCATGTGGTCCCATCTACCTTCAGTCAACAGCAGTATATATTGTTCCTTTTGTGCTTTGAAGCTCTCTAATGTCTCTTCTGCCACCTAACAAAATTCTCTGCTTTTATAGGTCTGTGTGATTAGTTTAGGTTCGCCGAGATAATGTCCCTGTAACATGTAAAGATTCAGGGGATGACAACTTGGAAATTTGGGGAGACCATCTTAGAAATTCTGTTAAGTAGGAATAATTTCTGATTTAACAGGATTTATGTTCTTATATGTTATTGAAAAGTAGTAATGTTGTGCCTGTCAAGCTAATAAAATCTCTACCAAAAAGATGGACTCTGAAAAGTCTTTAATATTTTCTTTCTTCCTATGTAAAATGTTCTTTGCTCTAAAACTGATCTTCCTGACTATAAATATGTAAATGAAATAATGTATGAACATTAGATAACTATTAGCAAATATGTTACATGATTATGTATAATATAAATATATACAACGCAATATTTGACCAAATTGTGATCATACTATATACATACTTTGCATCCCATACATTTAATATATTGTATTTCTTACTCGTAATTAAATATTACCCACAGTATGTTTTAATCATTGCATAAGTGTGCATCATATGATTTTATGTAACCATTTCCTTTGGTTAGATATGTATATCATATTAAACAAATATTACAAGAAATTTAATGTTATTTTCTTAATGAGTATCTAGGATAAAGAATAATAAATCAAACACTTAGAATCAAACACTTTTGTCTTTGGACTCTAAATAAAATTCTCAAAATTCATACTGCAACCTATAATATAAGGAATTATCAAATTATCTACATGCTTCCCAAAACTGTCACCTTTTTTTTTCAGTTTTTGCCTACTTAATAAGCACAGTAATAACATTCCTTTTTACTTTAATTTGAAATCCCATATATCTAATAAATTTGAATATTTTGATGCTGAGCATTTATGCTTTTTAGGTTGTCAATTCCCTCCTATACCATTTCCCCAATTTTTTTTCAGCTAGAATATTTAACATTTTGTGTGTGTGTATGTGTGTTTTTTTATTTTTGTTTTTTGAGGCAGAGTCTCGCTATGTTGCCCTCGGTAGAATGCTGTGGCATCACAGCTCACAGCAACCTCAAACTCTTTGGCTGAAGCGATTCTCTTGCCTCAGCCTCCCAAGTAGCTGGGACTATAGGTGCCTACCACAATGCCCCCCAAAAAATATTTTTGAGTGTCGCAGTTGTCATTGTTGTTTAGCTGGCTGGGGCCGGGTTCAAACCCTCCAGTCTCAGTGTATGTGGCCAGCACCATAACCACTGTGCTACGGGCGCCAAGCCTTTTTAGTGATTTTTATCTTCCCCTATTAAAGATATTAACTCAACCGTATATTTTATATTTGATAGTTCAAATATTTTCTCAGTTTGAAATGTCCCTTTTAACTTATTTGAAAATTGTATGCGTGTCAATGTGTGTGTGACTATAAGCTGTTTTCAGTCTTAGGTAGTCATGTGTATCGTTTTCCTTCATTGTTTTTCCTTTTGCTTGTCAGATTACAAGATCTTTCCATGCTACGTGAATTCATGCACAAATTTCTTTACATAAGTAAAAAAAGGAATCATGAGATTCCTGCATGATTTTTTTTTCATACTTTCCCAGGTGAGCAGCCATGACACCTGGGTCCTACTGACACCTCTGGCTCCGAGGGGCAAAGCCCACTTGACCTTCCTCCATCTGGGAGACCTTCCTCACATTTCCGGTTTCATGACTTTGTTCTTCACCAAGCCACTCTGACTCAGAAATTCCCTGTTTTCCATGAATTCTTCTATTCTATTGTCATCCACATTGAATCATTTGCCACATCCTCTTCTACCTCATTAGTTTTATCGCCACTCTTTCCTCCCTCTGCTACAACCCTGGCTTGAGCCTTCACCACGTCCCAGCTCAGCATGGGCAGGCTGATAGAGATAGCTGGGGAGAGATAAATAGATAGCTAGATACACATACAAAAGTTAGGAACTTTTAAGTGAAATCGAATCATACTGTATGCTTTTTTACAAACTTGCATTTTTCATTCAATAAGAAATTATGGTCATCTATGTCAGTCACAAAGATGCATCTAATATTTTCCTTCAAATGTTATTTTTACCTTGACCTTGCTTCATATCTTCCATTCATAACCTCCTTACCTCTCTCCAATTCACCCGTCTCACATAACCTGTTTTATATTTTCTCCATGTTCATATAACCAGTTATCGTGCACACACAGATGAACATATGGACATACATTTTTCATCCTTGTATAAAAAGATTATATATTATATATGCCTCCCCATATTTTTTTCTCACTAAACAATATCTGATTAAATTCCCTTCAAGTCAATAATTACAGTTCTAATTTGCTCTTTTCAATGGCTGCGTAATGTTATACTGTACAATTATAGCACAATTTTTTAAACCATTTCCTACTAATGAGGAACATTCAGTTTTCTTCTTCACTTTTATTTTCATATATAAAAGAAGGCTATAATAAAATCCTTGTGCCTAGATCCATCCATGCTGGTGCTTTTATTTCTAAGGGAAGATTTTTTTCAGGGTGGAATTTCTGGGCCAAAGAGTTTTCCTGTTTTAAATGTTAATTGATGTTGTTCCATTGCTTTACAAAATATTTTTTTTAAAATACATTTTTTTGACAAGCAATACAAAAGAAAATTTATTTCCCCACATCCTTGCCACAAATAGATCGCTTTTGAATTTGAATGATTAATTGATTATGCTATTAGATTATGATCCGAGGGGGTGGCTTCTATTATTATAGTTTGCCTATATCCCTCACATATATTAAAACCTCGTTAGAATTTATAGTCAACTGGTCTGTTGTATGATATATATTGATTGTATCACTATTACATTGTTTTCCTAAATTATACTTTTATTACAAAATGTCCTTCTTTTCCTTTTTAAACCTTAAATGTCAATTTGCCTGATGCTGCTTTAATTTTCTTGATTCACCCATAGGTGTTCAGCTGTTCTTCAACACTGTCTTATGTGTGTTTACCGTAAATACTATAGCACAGCTGAGGTTTTCTTACTAAATCAGCTTGAAGAGTATCTTTTACTGGAGCGATTGTCATATTATTATAAAAAATGGGTTTTTTTATCAATTTTGCTTTTCTAATTCCTCCTTTCCATTTCTTTGCGTTGTCGATTTTCTCGTGTCAATATCCATTTCTCTTTTCATGTTGCTCCTACTGTGTGTGTTCTACTGTGCCTCTCTATTCAGTTACGATTGCTTTCCTATCTTCAGCAGTGACTGTCACGCACATGGGGAGCAAGGTTAGGAGTGCACTGCCTGAAGCCTGTCCCAATGAAGGAGAAAGAGACCGGTACCAAAGGGAGAAGAGAAGCATATGGACAGGGTGTGTCTCAAGGGGGTACACAGGTGTCCCATGGAAGGGTCAGCTGTGAAAGCCTCTCAACGCCTGTGGTCTCACCAATACCAAAGCCTTTCTCTGCCTCCCATCCCAGCCCCTCACCAGGTCCTGAAGGGGTCAATAGCCATGATGTGCAAGATGGAGAAGGAGTAAAAGGACAAAACTCAGAAAGAGGAGAATGCTGTCATGCTCTGTCCTCCCTTCTCAAACTTTAGGGTCAGCCTAAAGGAAACTGGGGGCAGGATGAAGTCTCTAAAGATGTAGAAATTTATTATTATTATTATTATTATTGGCCAGACTGAACATATGAATCAATAATGCAAGCCTGGAGGCAGGAGGGGTAAGACACAGAAGGACTGTTGGTTCACTATAGACTTCTTGCATACGAGCTTTCACCTCCTCACCCTTACTCTGCAGGATATGTTCATGTGACAGGACCAGGGCAAGGACCATCTCATCACTGCAGCTTCTAAAAGTCATTGTCAGATGAGGATGTCACTAGCAACTTTGCAACTGCACACCGTGCCTTATCCCTGGCTAAATTCAGAATACCTACTTCCAACTGATATTTCTTAAATCCAAGAGTCGAATTTATATGTAATAAAATGTACACATTTTAAATGTACAGTTCAATGAGTTTTGACAAATGCATGTAACTCCCAGATCAACAGTTTTATATCATACTAAAAACTTCTTTCATACCCTTTGTGATCAGTCTTCCCAACCCTCACCAGGCACACACGCTCTGCTAGCAAACACTGATCTGATCTCTAGCACTCTACATTGGAATTCCGTTACAATAGCTCATAAATACGGAATGATGCAGTATTTACACTCTTTATTGCTGATATTATTGAGTAGTATTCCCCCTTATGAATGAACTGATATTTGTTTATTAATTTTATCTATTGATGGTGATTTGACTGTTTCAAAGTTTTGACAGTTGTGAGTATGGCTGCTATGAAAACGCATTGCCGACTCTTCTTGTAGACACATTTTCACTTCTTTTTGGCACATACGTAGGAGTGAAATTACTGGGTCATTTTATAATGTGCCAAGAGCAACAAGCAACAAAAATGTCTCATTTCATGATTTTTAACCTCTAGTATTCAAGATCGTCGTGTCTTCCTAATCTTTGCCTTGAAGTCGAGTATTGGATTTCTAATAGTAAATAGTAATGTGGCCACACCAGCTCTCTTATATAAAGAGCTTCCATAGTGGGCATTTTTCTGTCATCTCACTTTCAACTTATTTCTGTCCTTAACTTTACAGTGCATCTATTATAGACACCATACAATTGAGTCTTGTTTTATAAATCTAGATTGGCAATTTCTGATTTTAAAATTATTTAGCTTTGAGATTTCATATAATTATGTATATAATTGAATTTGTGTACTATTTTGCTATTCATTTTTGTTTTGTCTTCCGCTTTTTGTTTTTGTTTTTGTTTTGTTTCTTTTTTGGTTAATTCTTTCCTGTCTTCTTCACTTGATCTTAGCCAAAAGGCCGAGAAGCAATCTTTCCTGTCTTCTTTTGGGTTACTTAGATATGGTTTTAGTCTTTCACTTTCTTTCCTCTACTATTTTCTTGGCTGTGTCCTTTAGGTTGGTGCTGTTTGCAGCATTCAAGCTGCAACTAGATAATGTCCTGCAATTATCCTTATCTATCTAGTGACTCTAAATAGGAGTAAATACTATGTGAATTCACTCTTCAAGGCTGGTGGTTCGCTTTACCCACTTCATACTTCTGACTTCAGAAACCTAATAACTTCATAATTGTGTAATTCCCACCTCCCCAACACATCCTTTAATCTGTTGTCCTGTCTTTTACTATACATGCTTTATAACCCCACCTCACAATGATAATTTTTTTCATTTTAAAAGTAAATTAGATTCTGAGGAAATTATTAGGAAAATTAGTCTTTCATATTTACACATATAATTGTAATTCAGGTATCTTTCCATTCCCTTGTATAGGTCATCTTGTATCATTTTCTTTCCATTTAGAGAACATTTTTAAACTTCCTTTTTTTTGAGACAGAGACTCACTCTGTCACTCCCGGTAGAGTGCTGTGGTGTCATAGTTTACAGCCACCTCAAACTCTTGGGCTCAAGAAATCCTCCTGCCTCAGCCTCCTGAGTAGCTGAGACTATAGGTGCCTACCACAACACTTGGGTAGTTTTCTATTTTTAGTAAAGATGGAGTCTCGTTTGCGCTCATGCTGGTCTCAAACTCCTGAGCTCAAGCAATCCTCCTGCCTTGGCCTCCCAGAGTTCTAGGATTACAGGTGTCAGCTTCTGTGCCTGGCCCATTTTTAAACATTTTCAGTAGTGCCAGAATCTCCAACGGAGATTCTTTCAACTTTTGTTCATCTGAAAATGTCTTTATTTCACCCTCATTTTTAAAGCATATTTTTTTCTAGGTACAAAACTCTTAATTGACATTTATTTTTTTCTCATTTAGATATATCATTACAGTGACTTTTGGTAACTGTTTCTGATAATGTCAACCATGTTTCACTTCATGGTTCCCTTGCCTATAACATGACTTTTGTTGTTTCTTCTTACTTTCAGTATTTTCACTTTACCTTGGGTGTTCCGCAATTTACTGTGGTACACACTAGGGGTGTGTGTGTTTTTCCATATACATTTGTTTATTAGGTTTCCACTTTTTGCCTTCACAGAATTAAAAAGGCTTAAAATTTAATAGCAATAACAATATTCAAGATAAGGACTAGAAACAAAAACCTCATAAAGAATGAATGAAGACAAATACATTCAGAAAAGAAATCAGACAATTACTGTGTGATTTTTCTCTTTCTCTCTCTCTCTTTTTTTTTTTTTAGTATTTATTTTTTCGGGATACACTGAGTGCACTCAACCCATATGAATCAACATATGTCATCAAATTTGGAAAATGTTCAGTCTTTTTTACCATATATTTTTCTTCCATATTCCTCCTCTCTTTTCCCTTAAGACTTCCATTACATAAGCCATACTGTGTGGTAGTGCCCTATGGTTCTCTGGGATTCTCTTCATTTTTCTTTCTTTTCTTTTTCTTTTCCATACTTCACTCTACTTAATTTCTATTGTTCTGTTAGGTTTATTTGCTATTTCTTCTGCCATTGTAATTTGCCGTTATGACTATCCAATATATTTTTCAGTAAACTGTTAGATTTTCAGTTCTGTGGAATTTTTAAGAAACAGCTTCCATATCTCTGTTGAGATACCTAACTGTTCATTCTTGAAGACAGTGAGTGAAAGTATTTTCTTTAAATTCATGAACATATTTATAATGAATATTTTGATATCTTTCTCTAGTAAATTTAATATCTGAATCATCTTGGGATTATTGTCACTTTTTCCCATGCCTAAAGTTAATATTTTCTTGGGGTTTTTTGCAAGTAATTTGTAATTTGCATTTGTCTAGTAATTTGTCTAGTAATTCTACATTATATAACAAACATTGCAGAAGACTCTGGATTCTCTTATCTTCCTCTCAAAAGTACTTATTTTTTGTCCTAGTGGGAAGTTCAATTACTCTCTAATCCATTCAAACCTGTGTAGGCTTTAATTTACATTTTGTTACAGCAGATTAGAGCAAGGGGACAAGTGTTTCCAAGTCACTCTTCACAAAAACTCAACCTCCAAATTCTAATTTCTCTGCTGGCATGTCTTTCTTTGGGCAGGTTTAGAATAAGCCACTCTATAACAAAGTGTTTGTTCTTTATTCCTAATATACAGATTTTTTTGTATCTCAATTTGCTGATCAAATTGATAATGAAGTAGTAACATGAATCTCCTGGTTAGACTTGAACTTCACCTCTGTTCCAACTTTACTCTCTTTATTCCACCCTCAGATCGATCTATAGTAGCCACTTCACAAAGCTTCAATTAGTCTTGCTGTGGTTATGTACAGCATTACCCTCAACTAAGGAATCATGGGGAAACTTTCATACTGACACCCCCTGTGCTCTGTCTTCCTCTGCACATTCCCACTGCTTCAGCTTCACATCAACGTCTTCAGCCCAGGGGGACTTCCTCTGCTGGAACTCTACTTCTACTCTACAGATAAAATGTTGTACCCAGGTAGAGGTCAGTGTTCGCCTTATAGAGTTTGCTCATAAGTTTCTCTTCTCTTAGGAAATCATCGTCTATGCTCCCTGATAGCAATGCCTCAAAGCATTCACTTCATATATTCTCTCCAATTTAATGGTTCATTATAGTAGAAGAGCTAGTACAGTACCAGTTATTTAACCATGACTAAAATCAGAAGTTACAATAGTGTTTAATATTTTAATTAGGAAATAGAAATGAATAAATGAATTTGTCATGGGCTAACATGCATGCTATGTGTTAGTAATGCGTGTAGGTTAATCATTCTGAAAGTCCACTTTATTTCATGGAAGTACAACTCAATTTAAATATCAGATCCTTTGTATTGAGGAAAAGACAAAATGTTTACAAATAACATTAACCTGCTGATGCCTTGGGAATGTGTCAGCTGGTATCACCCAGAAAAAATAAATGGAACAATCATAGTTTTAATAATACATGAGGTGCACAAGGAAAACACTTGTCAAAATTGTATAATGTTACAGTACCCTATCTAACATAAATGCTCATGTTTATAAAAGTGTATTTTTCTTATGTTGTCCTAATCTTTTTTACTTGGCATATTTTTAATGGTTTTTCCAAATGACCTTTGTAAAATTAATCAAGGATCTGACACTGTCCTTTGAAGAAAGAATGAATGCTGCTTATAATAACTTTTGCATGAAAAAGTCATAAAATGGCAAAACAGAGAAAACATTAATACTGAAAAAAATTAAAGCTTGAAAATAGAGCCAACTGAAAAATGCTGCCTTTTTGTCAGTAATATTTTTATGGGTCTCTGAAATTTCATTTCCCCCTTTTTTTTATTATACCATGTCTTTATTACTTGAGATCAGATAGATTTCTCAAAACAATTTGCTAAGTAAACTAAACCACAATTTTTCAAGAGCTCTAACAGTGAGAAGCATCTCAAATTAAAGATTAATAAAACGTATAAAAAAAGATGTGCAAAAATATAAATACAAAGAACCTAGGAAATTGCCTGCAATTAGACAAGACAAAATCTAAAAAGAAATTAAATTTAGTTGTAATATATTTTCTATTCTTTTCTTTGAGAAAATTACTACTGAAGTGAGGTTTTTTTTCCCCCTGTAATTTAAATGTTAAGCTGCCAGATGTGTGTCTCATGCTTGAAGAGTCGAAGCTTTGCATTATTTAGCATATTAAGAATCACAGAATTTTAAAAAGGGCTCCTTTATTGCCTCAAGGTTCTAATTAAGTAAACCTTAGCCTGGTACGTTTAAAACTTGCAATACACGAGATTTTGCTCTTTTTCCTCCCGTAGTCAAATAACATCTATATAATAAATATGGAAAATATTTAAGATGATATAATTTTTCTTTCGCTTGAAGAATTAAACCTATCTATTATTTTAAGAAGTTTTTAATAGAGGCCAGCAATCTAACAGACAACTAAGGATTCAAAATACTCTCTAATCATTCCAAGTTGCTTTTCTTATTTATGCCACAGAATGTATTTCATAAAGGCAGTTTGAAACTATAAATCTCACTTTTTCCTTACTCTTCTGCTTGCACTGGGGTTCCAATTGTTCCACTCTTACAAGACAAAGGCAATTTTAAGAAGCAAAAAGAGGATTATCATTTTTTGGATAATTATGGTTTCGTGTGTTTATGTGTATGTATGTGTGAGTGACTATTTGTCCATGTTAAATATATGATCACACAGCACTAATTAGTTGCCTTTTCAGCAGTTTGTGAAAAGTGTTTCGGCAGCTAAACTGAAAACCATAATCAAATGGAAGTTCTGGAGGCACATAACATTCATAAATCATAACCTTAAATACAGTTATTTTTGCCATTTTAGAAAATGTCAAAGGTGTCAACTCTGTCCAAATATACCACTTAACAGTGACTATTTTAGTAAATTGACTTGAAATGCATTCAGCTAACTGACAGTTAGAAACACATAATCTAGTTCACAGTACAAATGAACAGTTGAAAGGCCAAAATAAGCACAAAACTACAAATTCACAGTACCATGTTGCCACGATCATGGCTGCAACCACCGAACACAATCTTAGTATTCATGTGTTTATTTTACTTATTTTTTATTTCAGATTAATAGGGAGGTGCAAAGAATTAGGATACAATGTTTGCATTTCTTAGGTGAAGTCCTGGTTGTAGCTGTGTCCCGTACCCTGGAGACGTGCCACATAACCTTACATTGTGCCCCAATAGGTGGGTCATGTGCTTATTCACATCGGAAATAGATGCTCAAAACTTAGGAAATTGCGATTATTTTAAAAATTAGTTCATGGTGAAGAAAAATGTCTTAACCACATTTAGAACTATGTTCAAATACCTAGTGGAGGATATTAAGACTAGAAATTAAAATAGAAATTACCCAAAGGCAAGTAATAAGTTGACAAGATTCTCCTTTATCTACATAGCAACATGGCTTGAACCAATCAAACATTAACTTTATAGATGCTGCAAACATGAACAGATAACTGCTATACTGTCAAGAAACATGAAGGAATCTTATCTTCATGAGAACAAATGAACAAATTGATCTTCAAAACTTTAACTGTTGACAAAGGGCAAGAATTATAAAATTGGAGCTCAGGTTTGGCAGGATTATTCCCTTCAAAGCCCAAAGTGTTTAGTAAAAGGTAGACTGTAACTAATATTTTAGAAATTGGTTTCTAATATTCTTAATTCTATATATATTAGTAATTCTTAATATTTCTAGGAAAACAATTCCCAAAATATTAGAAACCAATTAAGTGTTTTAACATTTGGCAATATTTTAATATAGTTGGCAGCAAGAATGCAATGAAACAATCTCTACATTCATTCTGTCTAAGCCACTAAGTCACAATCTTTCCACATAGGCCCTTAATACAGGTTCCACTTGGGTACCATTTATGAATATCAGCAGTTGACTGATTGCAAACAATACATTATACTACTGTTTTGTAACCTTTTTTAAATCATGGCATACTCGAACCTATGGGTAAACTTCCATGGTACGCTTAAATTATATTGATCCAATAAAAATAGAAAGAAAAGAATATGCTTACTGTGCTTTGAACGTCTTTCAAAAATCATTTAATTAATGATCTTTTAAATATTTTTGCAGCACAGCTACTATCCTCTCAGGACACACCAGTGTGCTGTGGCACACGGGTTGAAAATCACTGCTTATACTTAAACAATATTTTTCAGCTTATAAAAACATTTGTATGAATTGCTTACTTAATTAAAGGTATTTTAACTTTATTGCCAGTACAAATCTGCAAATAATTTTGCCTTCATACCAACCCAGTAGCAATCTCAAATATCTTGCCTTATTAAGATAAAATACAGATTTACACATGTATGTCTTGCCTAATGAAATATTATAATGTAAGAGCAAGAATATCCTTGATTATTCTTTCCAAAAATGATCTTTAAACATCATCTCTTGCTACCATGCTTAAGAAGATGCTATCCTTTTATGAAGGTCAGCTTCTTTTTCTTCATTCTTAAAAATGTTAAACTCTCTATCATAAGTACAATAAAAAAATTCAGAAATTTTAATATGCTACTCATGAGCTTTCCCTGGTTATCATCAATTAACACTTTCACTGAACTTAGAACATCTAAAGTTAGTTGGAATAATAAATTATCTTACCCACTAGTAATTCCCTACTGCTAAAAGAAATTTATAGGTAGGGATAGAGGGAGTCGTGTCCAATACACAATTAAGCAGGGTATAGATCTACCCAACTGTGTATCTAATATTATGGAAATCAACTCAGTCACAGAGGGATGAATTCATGAGCACCTACTACATGTATGACACTTTGCAGAAAGGACCACTAATATTCAAGTGGGACCTGTTAACTCACCTTTACAGGTGAAGAAACAAAGCTTCGGAGATTAAAAATCTTGACAAAGGACATTAATTGACAGAAAATAAATCTGAATTTAAGCCTCTCTGCCACGCATATGCAGGTCCTATTCCTCCTCTAAATTCTCTCTGTTGATCCCTTGCTACACGTTGCCAATGGGAAGAGATTAGAGCTGCAGGGTGATGATCTTAAGAGAAACTAGTTGACATGAAAACTAACAAAACCAGAATTGTGACTCAATGACCTCGCCACAGATGCTCAGCTATTCACACTAGACAGAAGAGAAAAAAAGGCATAACAAAACTCTGCAGAAAATAATAGTTATGGCTCATGTCAGTGAGTTCATACTATATACCAAGCTTGACAGTTTTCAGGGTGTCAAAGTAGCTACCAATTTTAAACTCTTCTCCACAAAAGTGCTTTAAAACACTTCACTGAGTAAATAATATTTACCTTAAATTTTACCTCCTTCTTCGGACACATTAAGTGAAATAAGCCAAATATTTCATGATTCCACTTACATGAGGCACCTACGGTAGCAGATTCAAAGAGATAGGAGGCAGAATAGAGGTGACTGACAGGGGCCAGGGGAGAGATAAATGGGGACTTTCAGAAAGGGGGCAGAGTTTCAGTTTTGCAAGATGAAATCGTTCCAGATATGAATGATGGTGATGGTTGTACAACAGTGTAAATGAATTTAATGCCACTGGCCTGTACAGCTAAAAATTTTTTAATGGTAGATTTTGTGTTACTATATTTTACCAAAATTATGAATTTTTTTTTTTTTTTTACTTTTGGATTTCTCAATCCCCGAATAAAATGCTAAAAACCTTTTTGAAAATGCTGACAAAGACCAAAAAATAACAGGAGGACTTCAGTTTGGAAAAGATGGATAAAGTCAGTTCTCCCTTGTCCTCCCTTCTCAGCACAACTAAAAAGCCTGGAAATAATGCAAGAGGCCACCAGAAGAGAACTCTAAAAGGTATAAAGAGGGCAGCGGAGTGATTAGAGACTCTAGGACAGGAGTAATGACGGGAAGTAAGGCATAATGACAGGAAGATTTGACTTCTCCCAACCTCACCCTATCTGCAGATAGTGGTTCAGATTGGTTCATTCATCCCTCCATCAAAGGGAAGTTGCCCAGACAACACATGGTAAGGCCCACAGCTCTTGTGAGGAGGATAGTCCCAGAGTCAGGGAAAGTATTCTCCTTCCCTACTGCATGAGACATCCCCCTCTGCTGATAGATAACATGTGGCTGAGGAGTCAGCAGGAAGATCCTACCACAAGTGCCTGACACAGAAGCCTCATAACACCCTGAGGGTAGAGACTGCCAAGGCTAGAGACGCCTACTCTCACCCTGAAACACCAGGTGGCCCTGACTGGGGGAGTGCTTTCTGTCTTCTCAGCCCTCACTAGCAGAATTCACTGGAAGACCCAGAAGCACAAGTTGAATCATATAGACCAAAATAATACAATATCGCATGGGAACTGAAATGGAAGTGTTGACCTAAAATAGTAAAATGTTGACACCAGGAAACTATGATATACATATTGTTATATCCAGAGGAATCACTATGAAAACTACACAAAGATAACTTCAAAACCTATAAATAAATTGAAATGGAATCCTAAAAAGTGTTAAACTAATGTACAGGAAAGCAAGTAAAGTAAATCAATGAAGAAACAATGAGAAAACAAATGTTAAAATGGCAGACTTACACCTTAACATCTCGATAATTACCTCGAATACAAATGGTCTAACTACTTTAATTACGAGACAGATATTGGCAAAGTAAACTAAAAACACATGACCTAACAAGATCTGATTATGTATTGTATACAAAAAACATACTTCAAATTCAATCACATAGGTTGCTTGTAAATAAAAACAAAAATAATGGAGAAAAATATACCAGGAGGACATTGATATTTTAAAAATAGCATTGGCTACTTTACATCAGATAAAATAGACTTCAGAATAAAGAAACTTATCAGAGAGAATATCATATCACGATTAAAGTACCAATTTACTAAGAAGACATAACTTTCTTACCCAATTACTTCTAAGGATTTATACTCACTTTTCATCAAATGATAGTTCTGTACAGAGAATCAGCAAGAATATAGATGATTTGAATAACACAAAGAAGAAACAAAATCTAATTGAGAGATAGATAACACACACAGACAAATACATACGCATGCGTATGTGTATATAAGCACTCCACTCGGTAATAACACTTAATATACATTTTTTTTAAGTGATCACAGGTAATTTACAAATATCATATTGTAGGCCACAAAACAAACTTCATCAAATTTAAAAGAATTCAAATCACACAAAGTATGTTCTGGGATTATAATAAAAATGAATTAACAATCACTAAGAGAAAGAAATAAGAAAACCTGTTAAATTCATGGAAATTAAACAATGCTCTTCTCAACAATCTATAGATCAAAGACAGAGTCTCCAAGGAAATAAAAATAGATACAGAGCCAAATTAAATAAAAATGCAGCACATCAACATTAATCAGATGCAGCTAAAGCAATGCTGAGGGGAAAACTTACACTAAATGCTTAAATTGGAAAGAAAATCAGTAATCTATGGTTTCACCTCAAGAACCTAGAAAGTGAGAAAAATGAATCCAAGTCAAGTAGAAAGAAAACAGTAGTAATAAGAAAAGAAATCAATGAGATTTAAAACAGAAAAAAATAGAGAAAAACAACAAAACAAAAAGTGAGTTCATCAAACAAATCAATAAAATTGATAAAACTCTAGCAAAACTAACAAAGACACAAAGAACAAAGATACAAAACACCAGTATTCGGAATTAAATTACAGATACTGCAGCCCATTAGAAATAAAGGAATATCTTGAACAACTTTATATTCATGCATTCATCAGCTTAGAAGAAACTGACAAATATCGCAACCACTGCAAATACCAACATTCAACTAACCTGAAATAGATAGTCTGAATAGTCCTTTAACTGTTAGATAAATCGAATCTGTCATTTAAAAACCTCATATCCAGGAAATTTCCTTAGACAATTCTATAAAATATTTACAGAAGAATTAACACCAATTTTGTATAATCTCTTCCAGAAAATAGAGGAGGGAACACTTCCTAACTCATTTTATGAGTCCACTGTAACTCTGACACCAAAGCCAGACAAAGAAAGAATATTTTTTAAAAAAATAAAGACTATTGTCTCTCAGAAGATTAGATGTAAAAATCCTTAACAAAACATTAGCAAGTTGAATTCACCACTGTATGAATATAACTATACATTATAACCAAATGGGATTTATTGCAGGTTTGTAGGATGGCTTCATTATTTCAGATCTACTGTATCAATAGTTTTAAGGTGATAAATCACATGATCATATCTACTAATACAAAGTGAAATTTGACAAAATCCAAAATTCATTTATCATAATAGGAAAAGAGTAACTATCTCTACTTAATAAAACAACTATCATCATATGCAATGGTGAAACACTGAATTCTTTTCCCCAAAGGTCAAGAACAAGATAAGGATATCTACTTTCACTGTTATTATTCAACATAGTACTGGATTTCTAACAACTATAATAAAGCAAGAAAAAAGAAATAAAAGGCATACAGTTTGGAAAGAAAAAAATAAACCTATTGCTATTTTCAGATAACACAGAAAATTTCAAGGAATCCAACCCAAATTTCATAGGACCAACAATTGACTTCAGTAAGGTTGCAGGATACAAAATCAACACACAGAAATCAATCACATTTTTATATAATAGCAATAAACCTGTGGAAAATAAAATTTGAAACCCAATACCATTTGCAATTATTCCACAGACAATGAAATACTTAGGTATAAACTTAGTAGAATATGTACAGGCTCTCTGTGCTCAAAATCGCAAACTGCTGATGAAAAAATTATACGATACCTAAATAAATGAATAGACAGATCATGTTCATGAATTAGAAGACTCAACATAGGGTGGCACCTGTGGCTTAGTGAGTAGGGCCCCATATGCCAGAGGTGGTGGGTTCAAACCCAGCTCCGGCCAAAAACTGAAAAAAAAAAAAAAAGAAGAAGAAGACTCAACATAGTAAAGATATCACTTCTCCCTAAACTGTTTTATAAATTTAATGCAAATCCTACCAATATCTCAGCACAGTTTGTGTTTCTTTTCATAGACACAGACAAATTTATTCTAAAACGTGTATGGAAAGACATCGGTTTGAAAATAGCCCAAACAATCTTGGAAAAGAAAACTATATAGGTGAAATCACTTAATCTAACACTAAGATTCACTCTGTATAGGCACAATCATCAAGCCTATGGATACTACAGAGCTCGATGACTGTGACTTAATGACAGAGCAGAGAACAGACACTAATAAACAGAAAAGAAGAGAGATGCCAGAAATCAGTGCTCAAAAATATGCCCAGCTGCTGGTTTTAAAAAAGGGGCAAAAGTTATGCAATGGAGGTAAGACAGCTTTCAACAAATGGTGATGGAATCATTAGATAGCCAAAGAAAAGAAAATTGACTCACAATTCACTCCCCATATAATAAAATAACTCAAAATGGAGTACCTTTTAGAAAAAAAAAGAGAGAGAGAAATCTTCAGTATCTAAGGAGAGGCAAAATGTTCTTAGACTAAAGGACAAATTAGTAAATTGAACTTCAGTAAACTTTTTTACTTTGTGAAAGACACAGTTAAACAGATTAAAAAGCAAACTACAGACTGGGAGAAAATATTTGCAGACTGCATATCCAAAAACTATTGGTTTTATTCAGCATGACATGTATTATGGGGGGAATATGTACCCAACTGATGAATTCCTGGTCTTTCCAACAACTAGTTCACTGTATTTAGTTAAGACTGGTTGGCAGCCGAGTAACAGCTTCCTTGCAGCTGGGCAC
>CAUYRH010123843.1:0-40869 GCA_963574655.1 Perodicticus potto
CTGTAGTCCCAGCTACTTGGGAGGCGGAGACAAGAGACTCGCTTGAGCCCAGGAATTGGAGGTTGCTGTGAGCTGTGATGCTACTGCACTCTATCCAGGGTGACAGCTTGAGGCTCTGTCTCAAAAAAAAAAAAAAAAAAAGAAAAGTTGAAACCTAGGCTGGGTATGGTGTTTCATGCCTATAATCCTAGCATTTGGGAGGCCAAGGTGGGACGATCACTTGAGGTCAAGAGTTTGAGGACCGCCTGGGCACTGTAGCAGACCCTGTCTCTACCAAAAAAAAATTTAGGGGTGGCGTCTGTGACTCAGTGGGTAGGGCGCGGGCCCCGTATACCTAGAGTGGCGGGTTCAAACCCAGCCCTGGCCGAACTGCAACAAAAAAATAGCCGGGCATTGTGGCGGGTGCCTATATTCCCAGCTACTCAGGAGGCTGAGGCAAGAGAATCACCTAAGCCCAGGAGTTGGAGGTTGTTGTGAGCTGTGTGACGCCACGGCATTCTACTCAGGGTGATAAAGTGAGACTCTGTCTCTACAAAAAAAAAAATTTAAATAAATTAGCCAAGTGTAGTGGTGCCTGCCTGTAGTTCCTGCTACTTAGGAGGCTGAGCCAGAATAATGGCTTGAACCCAGGAAGAGTTCAAGGTTACAATGAACTATGATCACACCAATATATTCCAACCTGAGCAACATTGGGAGACTCTGTCCCTAAAGAAAAGAAAAAGAAGAAAAGTTGAAACCTGAGCTGAGCCTAGAAGTAAGAATTAGCAAGGCAAAAGAAGGAAGGAAGAAAGAGCAGAGAGAGCTGGAAAGAGAAACTATTCCGGTCAGTGGCCCAGAGGCAGCTACAGGGAACTTACTGTGAGCTGTTGCATTCAGCTAGACTGCAGAATTGGAGGAGAGGATAAAAATGGGAGCAGAGAGATGGGCAAGAGCCAGGCTGAATCTTGGGTCTCCCTTTGGCACCTGGGAATATAACCTCCCAGAATATACTCGATTATGTGACAGATTTTTCATGGCACTTGTTTTGTTTTTGGTTTTTTTTTTTTTTTTTTTGAGACAGAATCTCACTCTATTGCCCCATGGTCATTGTGACCAAGGCATCAGCCTAACTCAAAGCAACCTTAAACTGCTCAGTTTAAGCAATCTTTCTCCCTCAGCCTCCTGAATAGCTGGGACTATAGGCACCGGCCATAACACCCAGCTAGTTTTTCTATTTTTAGTAGAGATGGGGGTGTCACTCTTGTTTAGGCTGGTCTTGAACTCCTGAGCTCAAGCAGTCCTCCTGCTTTGGTCTCCCAGAGTGCTAGGATTACAAGTATGAGCCACTGGGCCCAGCCCACATCATTTGATTTTCTTCTTCTTCTTCTTTTTTTTTTTTCTCACTTTGTTGTCCTTAGTAGAATACTTTGGCGTCACAGCTCGCAGCAACCTCAAACTCCTTGGGCTTAAGTGAGTCTCTTGACTTAGCCTCCCGAGTAGGTGGGACTACAGGCGCCTACCACAACACCCAGGTTTGTTTTTTTTTTTAAAGAGTTGAGGTCTCGCGCTGCCGCAGGGTGATCTCGAACCTGTGAGCTCAGGCATTCTACCCCCCCTCAGCCTTCCAGAGTGCTAAGATTACAGGTGTGAGCCACTGTGCCCACCATCAATTGATTTTTCTTCCACTTGTAGCTAATACACAGAAACTCTGGGCCAAGCTGTTAAATCACCTCTTATCAGACCTCATCTGATTATTCCTTAAAGCTTCCTGTGCCATCATGTTGCTACTTGCCTGAGAGATGGCAGGAATAGGGTAGCAAAAGATCAAATTCCACTTGTTAGGAATTTCCAAAAACTGAAAAAAAAAATTTGTCAATTTCAGGTTGGTTAAATAAAGTTAAAGTAAGTAAATAAAGTCTGATACATACTATGGAATATTCTTCAGATGTTAAAAAGGTAAGGGAGTCTACAACGATTTGAAAAGAATAGGTTGATAAATGGATAGACAGTATTTAAAAATATATATAAACTATCTTCTTATACTATGAATATGCATTCTAAGAGGTTATATTCCCAAACTGTTAATGGAGATTCAGGCTTTTAGGGTTTTTTGTTTGTTTGTTTTGTTTTGTTTTTTTATCTAGTTTTATACACAATTTGAAATACTTTCATCAAACTGGTTAACATAGCCTTCACGGCATTTTCTTAGTTATTATGTTAAGACATTTATATTCTACATTTAGTAAATTTCGCATGTACCTTTGTAAGATGCACCATAGCAGGCTTTTAGTTTTTACTTGATGTATTTCTTTATGTTGTCTGACTTTATTCAGCTATCATGTTAACTATTATAGTTTTTAAAAAGCAGTTAAAGATATTTAGCTGTTTGGAAAAGAAAAATTCAGTTGGAACTTTGGAATTCCAAAACCAAGCAGATATACCTCTAACCTTGTCATTCATCAGGTCATTCAGTCTGGTGAGATGAAGGTGCTGGGATCTGTCTCCTGGTCATGAGCCAGAATAGTTGGGAAAGACTGACTCCAAAAATACAGTCACAGGAATGAGCAAGGCAGCATGAAGGCTTTGTCACTTCTCCCCAGCTGTCAGGTCTTCTATGTGACACCTTGACCCCATTTATTCCATCATTTCTCCTTTCATTTTTCCATTTATCCCTTTGTCCATCAAGCCTTTAGTGAATATTCATCCTTTTCCAGGTTCAACATAGGATAATTATGGGAAGAGAGAAGTCTGACTTCTTTTTGTACTTTTTTGAAGAGTCACTTTGTCACCCTTGGTAGAATGCCGTGGCGTCATAACACACAGCATCCTCCAACTCTTGGAGTCAAGCAGTCCTCTTACCTCAGCCTCCCGAGTAGCTACAGGCACCCACCACAATGCCCGGCTATTTTTAGAGACAAGGTCTCGCTTTGACTCAGGCTGATCTTGATCCTGTGAGCTCAGGCAATCCACCCGCCTTGGACTCCCAGAGTGCTAGGATTGCAGGTGTAAGCCACTGCACTGGCCTTGTTCTTGTCCTTAAACTTAGAAGGAGGAAGTAGAAAGTAGATTATAAAGAAATGAGTACAGAGAGAACAACTGCTTCCATTTATTATCTGCTGTGGGATATACAACAGTGCTCATGAAAGGGTGTGTCTTCATTTTACAGATGACAAGACAGGCTGTGATGAAATTTTGTTCAAAGTACAGTGGGGCTGGGGACTGGGCACAGTGGCTCATGCCTGCAATCCCAGTACTCTGGGAGGAAAATATAGTTGGGCGTTGTGGCCAGTGCCTATAGTTCCAGCTACTCAGGAGGCTGAGGCAAAAGAATAGCTTGAACCCAAGAGTGTGAGGTTGCTGTGAGCTGTGGTGCTGTGGCACTCTACTGAGGGTGACAAAGTGAGATTCTGTCTCAAAAAAAAAAAAAAAAAAGTTTAGAACAAAGTACAGTGTGGGGGGCATGCATCAGTTACCTATTGCTATGTAACAAACCATCCAAAGCCACAGTGACTTAAAACAACAAGCATTTATTATTGTTTGTAAATCTTTGAATCACCTGGATGGTTTTTCTGGTCTTGGCTGGGCTCACTCCTGTATCTGCAGTCATCATGAGTTGAGTGACTCACCTCATCTGACTATAGGCTAGTCTGTGAGCCCCTCAGCTGGGATCACTGGCTGTCTTTTTTTTTTTTTATTTTTGTAGAGACAGAGTCTCACTTTATCGCCCTCAGTAGAGTGCCGTGGCGTCACACAGCTCACAACAACCTCCAACTCCTGGGCTTAGGCGATTCTCTTGCCTCAGCCTCCCGAATAGCTGGGACTACAGGCACCCGCCACAATGCCCGGCTATTTTTTCTGTTTTTTGCAGTTCGGCCGAGGCCAGCTTTGAACCCGCCACCTTCAGTATATGGGGCCAGCGCCCTACTTGATGAGCCACAGGTGCCGCCCTACTGGCTGTCTTTTACATGTCTCTTACCTGCATATCTCTAGTGTCCCTCCAGCAGGCCCACCATGTTCTCAGGGCACTGGCAAAGAGCAAGAGGGCAAGCCCTCTCTTAAAGCTTCTGATAGCTTATCAGTATCCCACTAGCCAAAACAAGTCACATGGCTGAGCCCAGCATCAAAGTGAGATGGAACTACAAAGTTATAGGCAAGGGATGGATACAGAGAAGACCATGACTAGGATCATCAAAGCAATCAATCCAACACAGGGTACACTGGTCAATTTTATCTGGGGGAAAAAAGGCTTTATAGAGGAGGGTATACAAGAGCTGAGTATTGAAATGTGAGAGTATTCACTAAGGGGGCAGCTTTTGGTTGGAACTGGATGCAGGCTGGTTTGCCACAATCAATGGAAACCCAGCAGTTCTTTCTGTGTTCATGACAGGTTCTATTATTTGTGTCTTGGCTTCATTCTGTTTGGTCAGGCACAGGGCCGCAGGCACTCAACAGATGTTTGCAGAATTGAATTGAATATCTTACTGTGAAAGAGGTGTGGACTAAAACCAACTGAACCTGGAACCAACTGTTAGAACAGCTTAGCATCAACTCTCCCAAAACAGAAATCATCTTATTTGACAGTTTCTCATTTATTCATCCTATAAACATTTCCTGAGTACCTATTGTAACTCAGAACCAGATTCTGAGTTAAATAAGACACAATCCTAGCTCACAGCCTGGGCTACTGTTTAAATGGAGAAGACTAAATAACCCTTTCCAATCAGCAAATTTATCCAGCTTCTTGGGGCACCATTTTTTTTTTGTAGAGAAAAAAAAAAAAACCACCCTGGGTAGAGTGCTATGGCATCACACAGCAACCTCCAACTCCTGGGCTTAGACGATTCTCTTTCCTCAGCCTCCCGAGTAGCTGAGACTACAGGTGCCTGCCACAACGCCTGTCTACTTTTTTGTTTCAGTTTGGCAGGGGCCGGGTTTGAACCCACCACCCTCGGTATATGGGGCCCGCGCCCTACCCACTGAGCTACAGGTGCCGCCCAAGGGGCACCATTTTTAATACTGACTCATTCAGAAAATGCATCAGGAGTGAATTCTAACAAAATCAGAAATTCTTAGGAATTCTGAGTTTCCCTAATGGTCAAGGAGACGAACAGTAAAAATCTGTCCGTAAGTATTTTAAGCTAAAATCCATGTTCAGTGGTGCAGAACTCTGGAGTCTCAACTCAGACTTACTTTGAGTAAAGTATGCAATCTTGCTCAAAGGCCCTGTTGTAGGTGGTGAAGTAGAATAGATATCTTTCTAAACAAGGTTCCTCTACTTCTGCAAAAGACGGGAGCTCCTCTTTTTCTGAAAGACTATATTCTTTGTTGTCTGCCTATAGATCTGACATCTAAAAGATTCAGACCTATTGTAATCAACAACCCATGCCCACAGGGCTAGTCTACAACAGATAACTAAGCCAACACTTTCCCAAAACTCAGTTGGAATTACTATTTTTTTTAATCACCAGTATACTAACAGGAAGAATTGCTGCTTTTTGAGAGCAAGAGATTCTCACTTTCTAGTCCTCTAAACTTGTTAAACTTTAAATCACCAAGGAATTTACTTCAACTGTATTAAGCTTAAACTGAATCACAAGCTATCAGATCCTTGGTTTTTAACAAAAACTCCCATTTTTAAGGAATATTCGGGAGTTTAATTCTCTGCATACAAAGTAATTCTTTGAACCCAATAATGAGAGCTGCATATCCCAAGGTTTCCCTTATTTATTTTGGCTGCCAGGAATTTCAAAGCTAAATATAGGCTTAGATTCCTACAGTCCCTGGTACATTTTGCTCTCTTCCTGTAATCTTTCTGATCTTTCTTCTCCTTTTTTTTTTTTTTTTTTTAGAGACAGAGTCTCACTTTGTCGCCCACTGTAGAGTGCCGTGGTGTCACACAGCTCACAGCAACCTCCAACTCCTGGGCTTAGGCGATTCTCTTGCCTCAGCCTCTGGAGTAGCTGGGACTACAGTAAGCTTAATACAGTTGAACCCCTTTGATATATGGGGCCGGTGCCCTACTCAATGAGCCACAGGCACCACCCTCTTCCATTTTTAATTTTCTATATCTGCATTGTCTAATATGGTAGCCACTAGTCATACGTGTGGCCACTGAGCCCTTATCAAGTAGCTAATCCAAATTGGAATGTGCTGTAAGTGTAAAAAATCTCTCAATAATTGTTAATGTTGCTTACATGTTCAATGATAGGAGGGCTTTCTGGAAAGTATCCAGCCATGGTCTCATCTGTCACTGGATACTTTCCAGATAGCCCATTATTAAAATTAACCCCCTCCTGTTTCATTTTATTTTTCTTATGGCTATTAGAAAATTTTACACATGTGAAAAAATTATATACATGGCTTGCACTTACAAGCCAATTATGTTTCTGTTGGACAGCACTATTCTACAAATCATTCTGTTTTATGGGTGTAATTGTAAACCTCTAATCCTTTCTTTTTAGAAAGCAGGTAAAGTAATAATGCAGAGGAGGTTGTGAATGGAATGAGAAGGGAGGTTAACTCCAACAGTCTTGTCCTTGTCAGTCTGTCTTTTATTTGTGTGATTCACATAAAAACCCCTTAGTAAAGTGTGTTGTCAGCTGTCTCCCTCCCAGGTGAGTAGCATTATCATAGCTCTTTCCAGTGTCCAGAAAAACCTGTCCTTAGTTTGGCTACCAATTTGGAAAGGTTCTGATAAGACAATTCACACCTCATTTTAAAGACTGATAACATTGTGTTCACCCCTCTCAGGGGGTATTTCCATTTTAACAGGGAACAATCCCTGAACCCAAAGGAATGAATCCCTAATGGTGGACTTTCAGGCATCAGTGAAGGTGAGTGAGAAGTAGACTGGATTTATGTATATGCGTGTTTATATATGTGTGACTACATTCAGGATGTGGCTGATAGTAGGGTCTTTGGATGGAAAGGGCTAATGATAAGTTGAACAGAGAAGGTAGCAAAACCCCTTCTGGGTCAACCTGAAGAGTTGTCAGACATCAACTGGATGCTTTGCAAGCCGCCAGGGGTTTGTTAAGCAATAGAATAACCCAGTTGATGTCAACAGAGGGTTAGGTACCAAGACAGTCTCCATGGTAACTACTATGGAGTAGCAGAAAGGGTCTCAGAGAAGGATTCAGGACACTGACTGCAGTCCACAGCTGACTCATTGGCTTAACTCTGGGCAAGTCCTTTTACCCCTTGGGTCTCAGTTTCTTCATCTGGAAAATAGAAATGGGTATTATAACTATGAAATGAGTTTTCTATGATTAATATCTTAAAATAGAAATGCAGGGCAGTGCCTATGGCTCAGTGGGTAGGGCGCCAGCCCTATATACTGTGGTGGATTTGAACCCTGTCCTGGCCAACTGCAACAAAATAATAGCCAGGCATTCTGGCGGACGCCTGTAGTCCCAGCTACTCGGGAAGCTGAGGCAAGAGAATGGCCTAGGCCCAGGAGTTGGAGGTTGCTGTGAGCTGTGATGCCATAGCACTCTACTAAGGGCGATAAAGTAAGACTCTTTCTCTAAAAAACATAAAAATGTAAATGCAGCTAGGCAGGCCTAGAGGAGTGAAAGGTAGAAGGCTATAGGGAAGTTCCATGCTCCATGTCCTTGAAACACTTGTCCTTCTCTGTCCTCCCAGGGTGGACCCAGACTCCCAGGGCACATGCTTGTACCTGATGAATGATGGCCTGAAATATGAGCAAACAGGAGAACGCTTCAGTGCAGGAGCCCCCTCTCGACTACTCCTTCAAAAGCGTCCAAGTAATTCAAGGTCAGCATAGCACTGTACTCACAGAGGCAGCAGCAGGCCCAGTGTGATCCCTAGGGAGAAACCTCTTCTATTTAAAAGCCTAAAGAGATTCTTCCCATATGCTTGCAGATTTTTTGATGTTGTGTGTGTGTTGGAGGTGGGGAGTGTTGCATTTTAAAGCACAAGTCTGAAAGGAACCAGGGAGCTCTGAGAATAGTTGATCCTCTTCAGAAGAAGCCAGATCAGCAGGAAAGTCAGGTGGAAGAAAATAGAGAAGCCAATCCATCAGCCAATAGTTTTGTTTTTTTTTTTTTTGGAGACAGAGTCTCACTCTGTGACCCTCAGAAGAGTGCCTTGGCGTCACAGCTCACAGCAACCTCAAAATCTTGGGCTTAAGTGATTCTTTTCCTTCAGCCTCCCAAGTAGATGGGACTACAGGTGCCCGCCACAACACCTGGCTTTTTTTTGTTGCAATTGTTTAGCTGGCCCAGGCTGTGTTCGAACCCGCCACAACCACTGTGCTACGGGCACTGCACCATAGTGCCTTTCTTTTTTCCAGCCAATAGTTTTATTCTCCTATTTTTACTTGAAGGAAGAAACTAGGGAAAAGAAAACAGGCTGCTGCAGAGTCCCAGGAATTAGGCAACCTATCTTTATCTGGGTACACAAGCTCTGACTGGTAAAAAGTGAGGGCTTTTTTCTTTTTTTGAGACAGTCTCGCTCTGTTGCCCAGGCTAGAGTGTCATAATATCTGCCTAGCTCACTGCAACCTCAACTTCCTATGCTCAAGCTATCTCCTCCTGTCTCAGCCTCCCAAGTAGATGGGACTATAAGTGTCTGCCATGACACCCAGCTAATTTTTTCTATTTTTGGTAGAAATAGGGTCTTGCTCTTGCTCAGGCTAGTCTTAAACTCCTAAGCTCAAGGGATCCTCCTGCCAAGGCCTCCCAGAATGCTAGGATTACAGGCCTGAGCCATCACACGAAAATGAAGGATCTTATCTACAAACTGGCATGTTTCCAGTTTTTTCTGCTTTGTTTTGTTTAGAAACTGAGTCTTGCTCTGTAGCTCAGGCTGGGGTACTGTGGCACAGTCATAGCTCACTGAAACCTCAAACTCCTAGGCTCAAGCAGTAATCTTCCTGTCTTAGCTAATTTTTTATTTGTTGTAGAGATGGGGGTCTCACTATATTGCATAAGCTGCTCTCAAACTCCTGGTCTCAAGTAATCTTTAGGAGGCATTGGCATAAGTCACCATGATTTACAGGCATTAAGTCACCATGCCTAGCCTCATCCCTGGCTTGTTAAATTTTTATATATATATATATTTTTTGTAGAGATAGAGTCTCAACTTTATCGCCCTCTGTAGAGTGCTGTGGCATCAAACAGCTCACAACAACCTCCAACTCCTGGGCTTAGGCGATTCTCTTGCCTCAGCTTCCCGAGTAGCTGGGACTACAGGCGCCCGCCACAACGCCCAGCTATTTTTTTGTTTTGCAGTTCGGCTGAGGCCGGGTTTGAACCTGCCATCTTCAGAATATGGGGCCGGCACCCTACTCAATGAGTCACAGGCGCCGCCCAAATTTTTAATATTTTAATTTATTTTTATTTTGTTGAGACAGGGTTTCACTCTTTTGCCCAGGTTGGAGTGCAGTGGTGTGATCATAGCTCACTAGAGCTTTGAACTCCTAAAGCTCAATCAATCCAGCTTCAGCCTCCTGCGTAGCTAGGACTACAGGTGTGTGCCACCATACCCTGCTATCCCTGTCTTATGTTACCTAGTCTTTTATAAAAGCATCAGTACACCAGTCCTCAAAGAATGTTAGCATTTGTCCTAAGTCTATAAATCTGGCTTTGGTCTTCTCTTTTAGGCAACTGGTAGGCACCTTTAACATGGTAAATGGTACTAGCCTTGGCTTGGATTTAGGGCACTACTTGGGTTAGCATCAGCCACAGAGTAATTGATGTTTGTTTTTCATAAGGACACACCCACCCACTGTAATATTTCTCTTTTTTTTTTGAGACAGAGCTTCAAGCTATTGCCCTGGGTGGAGTGCGGTGGCATCACAGCTCACAGCAACCTCCAACATCTGGGCTTAAGCGATTCTCTTGCCGCAGCCTCCCAAATAGCTGGGACTACAGGCGCCTGCCACAATGCCTGGCTATTTTTTGGTTGTAGTTGTCATTGGTAGGCCTGGGCCGGATTCGAACTGCTAGCTCTGGTGTATGTGGCTGGTGCCTTAGCCACTTGAGCTACAGGTGCTGAGCTGAATAATTCTTTATTGTGTATTTTGTGAGTTCTGATTGATGTAGTCCATGGGTTTTTTTTTTTTTTTTGAGACAGAGTCTCAAGCTGTCACCCTGGATAGATTTCTGGGCTCAAGCGGGTCTACTGCCTCCGCCTACCAAGCAGCTGGGACTACAGGCGCCTGCCACAACGCCCGGACATTTTTTGGTTGCAGCCGTCATTGTTGTTTGGCAGGCCCGGGCTGGATTCGAACCCGCCAGCTCCGGTGTATGTGGCTGGTGCCTTAGCCTGTTGAGCCATAGGCGCTGAGCCTAGTGCATGGGTTTTTAGCTGCAATAGCTAAAACCTTAGCCTGTGGCTAAGGCGCCAGCCACGTACACCTGAGCTGGCGGGTTCGAATCCAGCCCGGCCTGCCAAATAACAATGACGGCTGCAACCAAAGAATGGCCGGGTGTTGTGGTGGGTGCCTGTAGTCCCAGCTGCTTGGGAGGCGGAGACAGGAGACTCGCTTGAGCCCAGGAAATGTGAGCTGTGATGCCACGGCACTCTACCCAGGGTGACAGCTTGAGGCTCTGTCTCAAAAAAAAGAAGAAGAAAACTAGAAAAAACTGAGGCAAGAGGATCTCTTGAGCCCAAGAGTTGGAGGTTGCTGTGAGCTATGACACCACAGCACTCTACTTAGGGTGACAGCTTCAGAATCTGTCTCAAAAAAAAAAAAAAATAATAATAATAGCTATACACAAGATAGCTGAAGTGACAGGCAGGAGGGAAGCATGCCTCCTACCCATATTCCTATCATGGGAATTCTGCCTGATCTCCCAATTCTGAGGAAAAGGATGTAACTGTGTCTTCTATGGAGTCCTCAGAATGAAGGGTACTTCTATGGCACAAAGCACAATCCATACAGATGCCCTGTCCTTCATTTAACAATTCAGTATTTACTGACTGCCTACTATCAAGCACTTATGTACATATATGTCTTTCTCTTCCTCTCTCAGTGCCAGGTACTGTGCTCCTTTGCTAAGTGTGGGAGGTATATCAGTGCTCCAAAAGGCTGAGTCCCTTCAGGTTCCCCAGAGCTTCTAAAACACTTATATTTAACTAGGGTTATACGACAGAGTAGAATTGGGAGAAATTTGCTGAATTAATCAGTAGATGGATCATAGAATCTAAAATGGCAATGATTTTAGAAGCTATCTAATATGGCCAGGCGCAGTGGCTCATGCCTATAGGCACTCTGGGAGGCTGAGGTGGGTGGATTGCCTGAGCTCATAGGTTTGAGACCAGCCTGAGCCAGAACAAGACCTCATCTCTAAAAACAGCCAGGCGTTATGGCAGGTGCCCTGTAGTCCCAGCTACTTGGGAGGCTGAGGGAAGAGAATCACTTGAGCTCAAGCGTTCGAGGTTGCTGTGAGCTATGACACCACGGCACTCTACTGAGGGCAACAAAGTGAGACTGTCTCAAAAAAAAAAAAAAAAAAAAGATATCTAATTTGTACTACCACCTACCCAATAGTCCTAACCTCCCACATACCTACAGTTAAGAGTCCCCCACCATACACACCTGCCGTCGTCCCCTTCCATTATGGGGCCTAGAGATGATATAAGGAAGTTCTTCATATCACACTGACTCCTGCCTGCTGGGGACACACATGGAAAACGTTGCAATAGCAGTAGTTAAGAGACAGGATCTCAGATTAGTCTTCCTGGAGCTAAGTGCCTCTTGCTTCACTGAGTATATTTGTGGTCCAATTTCCAGGCCTGCCTTGGGTTACTCTGAACAAGGAAGCTTTAATAGATCTTTAGGTGATGTGTAGTGCCTTGGTGGAATTAGGGGAGCAATAACCTAGAACATCCTGGACATCTCATTCCATCTTTGATAGCAGCAGCTCTAGGTAGTCTGGAGTTTTAGGCAATTCCATCCCACCAGTAGCTCCTTAGAGCTTGGGATCAGCCCATGCTTGCTGGCATTCCTCAAGTTGCTGCCATTTGAAGTTATTTTGACCTTAACTTGTATTCTTTTGTGTCATTTTATTTCCAATTCTCAGGAGGTGTTTAAGGAGGGAGGACAGGATTAGTTTATTCAATGAGCTGGGGCACTCTGCTTCATATTTGGCCATCTGCCTGCAACCTCAAGCCCCACTTTGGGCCCACTAACTCCAGAAGGCAGAGAGCCATCTAGTGGGTGCTGCCTAACTTGCAGCTGAGGAAAAGAGGAAGTTAATGTTGGGTAGAAGTAGAAGGGGAAGTATGTGCAGTAAGAGAGCTAAAGGGAGAGTGGAGACAAACTGGATAGCAATACTAAATATTTCTTTCCCCATAGGCAGCTTTAGACTGGTAACCAAAGGCTTAGAGACAGTGGGAAAAATAGTCACCTCAGCCAGACCTAGTGTATACTTCTGGTTCTGCCACTGATTGTGAACTTGGACAAAGCTCATCTTCTTTCTGAACCTCATTTAAAAAAGAATGGGGGAGTAGAGGGGTAGGGATATCCACGCTCTCCCTCAGGACGTTGTGGGGACTACCAGCTTGATTTTCCTTACTTTCTATTTAATTTCACACTCAATTTGTGCCCCCAGGGCCTTGCCATTCCATTGAAACAGCCCTTATCAAGGTCAACAGAGACTTCTGAGTTGCCAAAATTACTTTTAAGTCCTTAATCTCTCTGCAGTAAACTATAGGCTCCCTGAAGATCTTTAAAACTATTCTACCCTGGTTCAACCTGTTCTTCCCTGATCATTTAACTTTTTAATGTTCCTCCCTTCCTCCTTGACCTTCCTTACTCTCCGTGAGGAATCTTACCGATTTCCCTAAATTGTACACTCTCTATGCTAACTATTCTCAAGTCTCTGTCTCCTGTGCTTCAGATCTTCATATCCAACTGCTTACTTAGCTTTTCCACCTTTTGTACTATAGGAACTTTAAATCAAGGCCAAGCCTAAATTTATCATCTTCCCAATCCCATCTCTCCATTTATAATTCCTTATCAGTTAATAGAACTAGCATACAGTCACCCAAACAAAAAGGTAGGCACCACCCTTAAATATTCTACCTTTCCATCCAGTCAAATCATGCTAATTTTATGTTCCTCTCATCTCTCACTTGGATGACTTTATATAACCAAATTGGTTTTTGGTCCCACTTACCCCCTAAAAATCCATATTGCACACTGAAGTTTCAGAGTGATCTTTCTGAAGTGAAAATTTTGAATAAACTTTTTTTTTCTTTGTCGCCTCAGTAGAGTGCCGTGGCGTCACAGCTTACAGCGACCTCAAACTCTTGGGTTTAAGCGATTCTCTTGCCTCAGCCTCCTAAGCAGCTAGGACTATAGGGGCTCACCACAACACCTGGCTATTTTGGTTGTTGTTGTTGTCATTGTTGTTTAGCAGGCCCAGGCCAGGTAGGGTGGGAACCCACCAGCCCCAATGCATGTGGCCGGTGCCCTAACCACTGAGCTACAGGCACCAAGGACCCCCCCCCCCTTTTTTAACATAGTCTCACTCGGTTGCCCTGGGGTTGAGTGCTGTGGCATCATAGCTCACAACAACCTCAAACTCCTGGGCTGAAGCAATCCACGTGCCTAAGCCTCCCAAGTAGCTGGGACTATAGGTGTCCACCATGATACCCAACTAGTTTTTCTATTTTTGGTAGAGATGTCTCACTTTTGCTCAGGCTGGTCTCAAACTCCTGAGCTTAGGCAATCCACCTGCCTCAGCCTCCCTGAGTGCTGAGATTACCATCCTGAACAATTTTTTTTTTTTTTTTTGGAGACAGAGTCTCACTATGTTGCCCTGAGTGATGTGGCATCACAGCTCACAGAACCTCAAACTCCAGACCTTAAGCGATTTTCTTGTCTGAGCCTCCCAAGTAGCTGGGACTACAGGTGCCCACCACAACACGGGGCTATTTTTTGTTATAGTTGTCTTTGTTGGTTAGCTGGCCCAGGCCAGGTTTGAACCCGCCAACTTTGGTGTTTGTGGCTGGAGCCGAGCCACATCCTGAACAACTTTTAAACACTCCAGTGGCTTCCCATCACCTACAGCTTTAAGTCCCAAGGTCCTTAGCCTGGCATTTAAGCTTTTAAGACTGGGCTTCTGTTCCCTTTTGCCTGTCTCTCATGTTCAGTGTGTAGTGCCTGTACATATGCATGTACACATTCATGTGGGCGTACATAGTCCTTACCCACGTTTTTGTTTATACTGTTACCATCATTTCTACCCTTCTTTGCCTAAGCCACTGAGATTTAGCTCAGGCTTCAGCTTCCCTTGATAACTTCCCTGAGTTCCCAGAGTGAGTCTTGTTCACCATTCTATGTGCAATGTCTAGCACACTGTAGGTGCTCAACATTGATGGAAGGTAGGGAAGACATTGGACCCATTTTTATTGTTTTGTAAATTCAGCTTTAACCTAAAAGTGTATGTCTAGAGTAGGTTAGGGCAATTGATTTAGGAGATTAACTTTTGAATTTGACTACTGTTTTGGGTCATAGGTTATATTGATTATTAGTAAGATAAGGCTTAACATGGTTTTTACTTTGAACTTTCATGTGTAAAACTGTGATTTTGGAAATGGAAGAACAGAACAGTCTTGGAGAACTTTCACTGTTTTCCAGCATCACCGGCCTTCTAACAAAATTCTTATCGCCATCTCTGCATATTGGCTGACAGTGACAGGTAGCTGGACCCTCTTCGCCCAGTTACACTTGGATAACTGGATTTTGTACTATTATCTTTTAGTTCAAGCCCAACACTCTGGTTTTCTATTTGCCTCATAAAAGTGGAGTGGTTTGCCCCACAACCCCACACAGGGGTGGTAAATGAAGATCCAATGATACAACAGACATAAGACCATGTGACCTGGAAAGCCAAGAGTTTGAGATAGAAGTCTTTTAACCTTAGTTCAAACATATTCTGGGAGGTGGGTGCAGTGGCTCACATCTGTAATCTTAGCCCTCTGGGAGGCTGAGACAGGTGGATTGCTTAAGCTTAGGAGTTCAACACCAACCTGGGAAAGAGCAAGATCCCGTCTCTACTAAAAATAGAAAACTACCAGGCACAGGGGCTCACACCTGTAATCCTAGCACTCTGGGAGGCCCAGGCAGGTGGACTGCCTAAGCTCCCAAGTTCGAGACCAGCCTGAGAGAGCAAGACCTCATCTCTAAAAAATAGCCAGGTATTGTAGTGGGTGCCTGTAGTCCCTGCTACTTTGGGGGCTGAGGCAAGAGAATCACTTGAGCCCCAAAGTTTGAGGTTGCTGTGAGCTGTGATGCCATGGCATTCTACTAAAGGTGACAGAGTGAGACTCTCTCAAAAATAAATAAATATAGAAAAACTAGCCAGGTGTTGTGGCAGGTACCTGTAGTCCCAGCTACTCAGGAGGCTGAGGCAAGAGGAGTGCTGGAGCCCAAGTGTTTGAGGTTGTTGTGAGCTATGACACCACAGAATCCTACCAGGGCAACAGAGTGAGACTGTCTCAAAAAACAAACAACAACAAAAAAACCATATTCTGATTGCTGGCTTGTGGGACAGGGTCTCAAGCACAAGGAATGGCTTACCAGCCCCTCCAACTACAGTTTAAGCTCCTCATCTTTCCAGTTCTGTCCCTTCCCAGCTGCTAAAGGCCAGGAAAGCAAAAATATACCCAAGCCTCAATTTGTTCCCACAGATCTAGTAACCGAGGAGCCAAGGACAGGGCTACGACCACTGAAGCACTCAAAGTCGGGGAAGTCACTGACCCAGTCTTTGTGGCTGAATAACAATGTCCTCAATGACCTGAAAGACTTCAACCAGGTGGTTTCACGGCTGCTAGCACACCCAGAGAACCTGGCCTGGATTGACCTGTCCTTCAATGACTTGACTTCCATTGACCCTGTGAGTGTCTTAGCCCTCGGAGACCAATCAGAGGGAGAGGCCACCAGCCTCACCACTTCCACATGGTGTCACAGAAATAGTGAGGCAACATGATCAGTCCAAAGCACACTGCTGTGTGGTCACACAGATGCAGGTTTCATATTCTGGATTTGCCTCTTACAGTGTGGTTTTGGTTTTTTTCTTTTTTTTTTTTGAGACAGAGCCTCAAGCTGTCACTCTGGGTAGAGTGCCATGGCATCACAGCTCACAGCAACTTCCAATTCCTGGGCTCAAGCAAGTCTCCTGCCTCCGCCTCCCTAGTAGCTGGGACTACAGGCGCCCGCCACAACGCCCGGCCATTTTTTGGTTGCAGCCGTCGTCGTTTGGCGGGCCCGGGCTGGATTCGAACCCACCAGCTCAGCTGTACGTGGCTAGCGCCTTAGCCCATTGAGCCACAGGCGCCAAGCCTACAGTGTGGTTTTGGGTGAGCAATCTACCCTCTCAAAACTTTAGCTTCCTTATCTGAAAAACAGAGATAATGTGCCAGCATCACAAAGGTTTTGTGAGAATTAAATGAAAATATATGAAAACCAACTGGCACATTGGCAGCTGAAACAAAACTGTAGTTGTTGTTATTGGCACCCACTATGTCTTGTGCTGTCCTGTGAACTCAGATTCACGTTTTAAGAAATAAACAATATATGGCCAGGATCCCTGTTGAAGAGGAAAAGAGCTAGAACATGGCTTGGTGCCCATAGCACAGTGGTTACATTCACCGAGGCTGCCGGGTTCGAGCCTGGCCCGGGCCAGTTAACCAACCATGACAACTGCAATAACAACAAAAAATAGTCGGGCATTGTGGCAGGTGTCTGTAGTGCCAGCTACTCAGGAGGCTGACGCAAGAGGATTGCTGGAGCCCAAGTGTTTCAGGTTGCTGTGGAGGCTTAGGCAAGAGAATCGCTTAAGCCCAAGAGTTTGAGGTTGCTGTGCGCTGTGATGCCATGCCACTCTACCGAGGGTGACCTAGTGAGACTGTCTCAAAAAATAAAAAAAGAGCTAGAGCATGACTTGGGAACTGTTCCCCTAATATAGTGATCTCAATTTAACTTTTTTTTTTTCTTACCTTGGACAGGATTTCATTTGTTGCCCAGACTGTACAGTGACATCATAGCTCACAGCATCCTCAAACTCCTGGGCTCAAGCAATCCTCCTGCCTCAGTCCCCCAAGTAACTGGGACTACAGGCTCCCACCATGACACTCAACTAATCTGTCTGTTTTTAGAGATGGGGTCTTGCTGTTGCTCAGGCTGGTCTGGAACTCTTAGCCAAGAGCCAGTGAGCCTGGCCTAAATTTAACTAGCACTTTAAAAGCTTCCCTTTTGTGCCTAGCATGATACTCTGTATTCCTGTCCCTTACTGTGATAGAATCTTAAGTCACCAGAGCTGGAAAAGTTTTCAGTGAAGGGGCAAGGAAAGCTCAGGGCGAGGCAGGGGAGCCCATTCTTCCAGCAAGTCAGTGGCAGTGCTGGTAGCTAGGCCAATACCACCTACTCGTCAGATCATAGCTCTATTTCAATGTGATTCCCCTGTAGCTTATGAAAGTAGGTTAGAGTCATATAGTATGGCTTTGGGGTTTGGAGTAGAGGGCAAATTGTTTCCCAAGTTCTTCCATCTCTGCCCAGTCATTCCTGAGTACAGATCCAGGGTCCTGTCCAGCCTGGCTCTCAGTTCCTTTCCCCAACAGGTCTTATCAACTTTCTTCAACCTGAGTGTCCTCTATCTTCACGGCAACAGCATCCATCGCCTAGGGGAGGTGAACAAGCTGGCTGTCCTCCCTCGACTCCGGAGCCTAACACTCCATGGAAACCCCATAGAGGAGGAGAAGGGGTATAGGTAAGTGCCCTGCCCTAGAGCTGGGGTCCAGCTGGCTCCCCTGAGGGAAAAGGAGAAGGGCAACAAGAAATCCAAAACCATTCTTCTGTCCTCCTTGGACCTTGGAGGAAAATAGCAGCCCTTTAGGCCATTTCATGCTGTCAGAATAAACCTGATCTTCCCTCTCCTCAAACCCCTCCATTCCTTGCAGTCAGGGAAGACAGCAGCAACTGGTGGAGGGGGGATGGGAGGGGGGGCTGGCCCCCAGCCCGAGTTTTCCCCACAGGCAATATGTGCTGTGCACCCTGCCCCGTATCACTACATTCGACTTCAGTGGGGTCACCAAAGCAGACCGCACTACAGCCGAAGTCTGGAAACGCATGAACATCAAGCCCAAGAAGGCCAGGATCAAGCAGAATGCACTGTAAGGTTCCCAGGACCCCAGCAGTACTAAAGGCCTGAGGATGGTCAGCTTGGCTTGATAATAAATGATTTGAGCTGTTCAGCAAGTCAGAAGTCACGTGTACCTTATAGAGATGCCTTCCAAGTATGGCAACTTCCAGTAGCTCTAGTCTAGCTGAGAGAGGGAGGCAATGGAGGGAAAGGTCTGCTGGCACAGGATAGTTGGGTTTACTGCATGGCCTTAGAAAACTTTATCTAGCTCTCTGGAACCCTCTGTACTCTTCAGCTTAGATATCTTGGGGTTAGTAATTTCCAAACTCTGTACAGAGTACCAGGAAGCTTCACTTTCTCTTAGTAGAATACCAGGGACTGTGGAGATGCCTTACAGGCCTCCATGACAGGCCAAGAAAAGTGGGCTGTAAATTGTGAAACCCCCATACACACTTTATTTTTGTATTATTATTTTTTAAGACAGAGTCGCAAGCTGTCACCCTGGGTAGTGTGCTGTGGCATCATAGCTCATAGCAATCTCCAATTCTTGGGCTCAAGTGATCCTCTTGCCTCAGTTTTTCTATTTTTAGTAGAGATGGGGGGGGGTCTCACTTTTGCTCAGGTTGGTCTCAAACTCATGAGCTCAAGCAATTCGGCCTCCCAGAGTGCTAGGATTACAGGCATGAGCCACCGTGCCTGGCCTCCCCTCCCCCACTTTAATCAGATCAGAGTAGTTCCCCTGTACATTTTCTATGTTGGGATTCTGCTTAAGATTTTATTTGATAAAAAGAATCTTCTGCTTAATAACATTTGCTTGCTGACTCCGTGTCAGGTATTCCCAGAATAGCCTGGTCTGCCCTCACCCTGTCACTTGCCTCCCTGCCAGCCCCAGGGACTGTAGGTAATTCCACTGAGTTTGAGGCAGTCAGACCTGCTCAGATTCAGATTCCTTCAGTGTTCAGCTTTGACAGTATTCCCATCACCAAAGAAGAGACAAGAATATCTTAACCTAATCTGAGGTTAGTCCAGGCAAATCCCAGCTAAAAGAGCTGACATCCTGAACTGTTAACCTCCTGCATTTGTCTTTGATGCCCCTAGAAGATGTCCCCCTCTCCCCATCTCACTGCTCATAGACCAGAGTAGCCAGAAAGATGTAGTAGGGTGGTGGGCAGGACAGAAGGGCTAGAACGAGCACACAGATGAATATACTTCCTTTATCAAGGGTGACAAACCAAAACAAAAAGAAAAAAACACAAAACATGTAAAAACCCAGGGTGCTAGAAATACAAACTCAATTCATTCAAATTCAAGCTCATCCAGACCCTGGTCACAAACCCTAGTGAGGTGCATGTGAGCACCAAGTCAGTGAGTGGGGGGCAGGAGTGAATCTGAGACCAAGAGAAAGAGTGGGAAGGGGATCCTCCTAGGTCCCCTGGTGATCACCTCCCCACCCCAGTGGTATCTCCACTTTCCCAATGACTGAAGACATACCAGGCCTTGTTATTTTTGCCCCCATCCCACCCCTGGCCAGGGCTTCAATAGCCAGTCCCAAATGGTTCTACCCTCCCATGCTCCATCCTCACTTGCTCAGGCTAGCCTTGCTCTTCTCCTCCTCCACATTTTTCTCTGTGATTAGTAGCAGGTTAGGTAGGGTACTGTATAGGCCGCAGTGAGGTTAGGGGCCAGGAGAGGCAGGGTTGAAACAGGGTGAAGAGAGGAGAGCTGTCCAAGGACCCTTCTCTTCACGGGATCCCAAACTGTACAACCAGCTCCTCTTTTGCATCCACACGGATCTGAGAAAGTGCACTGTAGGCGTAAGCAGCTATCCTGGAGACCTGAGACAGAGAGGGGGGCAGGGAAAAGATAGAAACACAGGTGAGGAGAAAACAGGAAAGAAGGGGGATGATGGGAGATTGGAATGAAGGAGAGAGGAAGGAATGATAGGCAAAAAGAAGCCAAAGAGAAAGGAAGGGATGGGAAAGACAAAAGGTGGGAAGGGGATGGGAAAGGAAAAGAACAAAAGGGAGAAAAGGAATAAAGGTTGTGGAGGAGGACAGACAAGGAGAATATGAAAAGTAAAAGAATAAGGTGGGAGTTAACTGGAGCCCACAGGCTACCAGCCTCCCTAACATCACCTTCCCTATCTCCTCTGAGGCAAGGCAGGTGAACCCTTCCATCCTGGGCATTGTGGGAAGGGTGGCAAGGTCAAGTAAGGGGTGGCTCACCTGCTGCAAATCAGAGAAAGGGATAGGCTCGCTGGCCAGCACTTGGTGGGGCTGGCTGGTGAGAGACGGCAACGGTGGCAGCTTCTTCCAGTGGGTTAGGCTGCTGCTCAACACAGCCAAGCGGGTACTGGCCAATAGGGTGGGAGTGAAAAGTTAGGCACAATTGTCTGACCAGCCCAGCTTCCCTCGCTCAGGCCAGAGAAGCAGGGTGACAGGTCCTCAGCTCATCACAAACTCACTCTAGGCCCACCTCCCTTGGCCTCAGCAACCTCAAGAGTATTATAGGGGCTCAGCACCTGTAGCACAGTGGTTTCGGTGCCAGCCACAAGCACTGAAGCTGGCAGGTTCGAACCCAGCCTGGGCCAGCTAAACAACAATGACAACTGCAACAAAAAAATATTTGGGTGTTGTGGGTGTACTCCCAGCTACTTGGGAGGCTGAGGCAAGAGAATCTCTTAAGCCCAGGAGTTGGAGGTTGCTGTAAGCTGTGGTGCCATGGCCCTCAATTGCAGGGCGACATAGTGAGACTCTGTCTCAAAAAAAGAAAAAGAAAAGAAAAAGTATTATAGGGTGAACAAGGCTGACACTGACATGAATATCTGCTGAAGCACTCAAGCGACTTGTGATCAGTCTGCTGTGATATACCCAAATGAGGAGCCTGGACTGGGGCCCAAACTACAAAGCTGGGACAGGCATGGAGGGGAGAGGAGCCCAAGTAGCCTGAAGGGCTGAAGCTAGCAGGTGCTCACCTATACTGCCTGGCCCGGTCCATGTATTCATGCTGCTCCATCCCCTGGGAGTCTGCAGCAGACACATCGATGATGTTGCTTTGGAGGAGGAGACAGAGAGGATATAACAAGTGCTTTCAAAAGGAACAAACAGAACTTAGTATTTGTCCAGGCACCAACTCCACAGCTATCTGACATCCGCATCCCCAGCCTGCCCACTAGAGCATGGCCCTGAAGCACCTCTCCCCAATGACCCTGTCCCATTCCCCATGTCATGGGCCTGGTTCCTGTGATCCCAGCCTTTAATATGGATGAAGGAGCTTTGCCCCAAGCTTGGTCCTGTGACACTCACCTGGCTGTCTTGGCGAGGATGGAGGAGAGCAAGGCCTGCTCATCCGTGCGAGCAGAAGGCAGGCTGTGATAGTTGGGCTCAGCTCCATTGAGGGCTTTGGTTGGAGGGCTGCTAGGGTCTAGCAGCAGCTTCCGTTCTTCTCGGTCCTAGAAGAGGCCACAGGGTAGAAAGTCAACCCCAGGACTACCTTTCCTACCTGCCTTTTTTAGGTTCTCTCCTCAGCCCAGCTCTGACTTTTATTTAAACACCAAGATATTTTTATAATAAGAAATATTCAAAGTGCCCAGGCTTACAGAATGTAAGGTAAGACTCAGTTCCGTCTGCCCTTGGGAGCTTGGCTAAGTTGGTGGTCTAGATGGATTAAAGTGAAACCAAACAGTCTTAAAGCCCTTGATTTCTTTCTTTCTTTCTTTCTTTTTTTTTTTTTTTTGAGACAGTCTCACTATGTCGCCCTGGGTAGAAGAGTCCCTGATTTTTATGAGGCTTAGAGCAGGTATTTAGCAACAGCTCTGGAGTTTCAGAAAAGAGTCCCGGTGGAGAAAGGGTATTGGAGGCTGGAAGTCAGAGGAGGTAGGAAATTCGAAAATGGTAGGGTCTAAAGGAGAAATAAGTGCAAGTCAGGAGCCCAAGAAACACCCTCCCAGAAGGCTGTCTGTTCCCAGGGCTCTGAGAGGTCTTGATGAGTCCAGAGACAAGGTCCTAGGCCCCAACCTCTCAAGGATCATTCCTCTGAATATCCCAGGACAGAAATACCAGTGCAGCCTCACACTACATGAGTGCTCCCTTCTTTTTTTTTTTTGTAGAGACAGAGTCTCACTCTATCGCCCTCGGTAGAGTTCCATGGAGTCACAGGTCACAGCAACCTCCAGCTCTTGGGCTTAGGCGATTCTCTTGCCTCAGCCTCCCGAGTAGCTGGGACTACAGGTGCCCACCACAGCGCCTGGCTAATTTTTGATGCAGTTCGGCCGGGGCCAGGTTTGAACCCGCCACTCTCGGTATATGGGGCCGGTGCCCTACTCACTGAGCCACAGGCACCACCCGAGTTCTCCCTTCTTAAGGGCAGTTCCCTTCTACTCAGATACTCCCCTGGTGCTCTTTTTGTATGTGACTCTCAGAACCAAACAAATTACCTGGTGTATCCTGACTTGAGCTTAACAGTATAGCTGCTTCCATTCTTGCCAAGCCACCACACCTCTTTTAATGTGGCATCGGCAGCTTCTAAGTTTTCAGCAGCCATTCTATTATGAACCTATGCCAATAATCACAACCCCTAGAACTGACCTAAGACCTAACCAAGTCACCCCACTCCTGTATAATTGCATTTCTCCTTGTCCTGTTTTAGTCCTTTGTTCTAATCTATTGTAATCTTTCTGGATTTAACCATGCCTTGAGCCCATTAGCTGCAAATCTCTGTTGGCTTTCTATCAGCTATAGATTGGATAAACAAGCCACAAATTGCAAGGGTACCCAAGAGAAAGCCAAGGGTGGGGTCCCAGCTAATGCTCACTCACCAACACTCAAAGCCAGACCATAAGACTCTTCAGTGCTCCCCTCCAGGTCTGTCTCAGGTTCCTGCCACAGACTTTCCTGCTGTAGGCTCCTGCTCCCCTGCCCACAACTCCTTAACTCTCCTTTTGTTTTTTTTTTCGAATTTCCAAATTTTATTCAGACTATAAACCTCTGGATTGAAAAACATTCAATAAACCCCAAACAGAATAAACAAAGTTCCAAATCATATAAAACCAATCACTAAAAGAAAAAAAAAAATAAAACAAAAAAAAAACCCAATCACTTATTATTTAGAATCAATACATCTTAACTCTCCTTTTAAAGGGCTGCTTCCTCTGACTTGCCTGCCATGCCCTAGGCAGGCCCACGCTTTTCACCTTACTCGTCCTCCTCAGGCAGTTTGATCCAGTTCCCAACAGCATGAGATAGAAGTTGTGGGCTTCTGTCCCAATACCTCTGAACTCTCAGAAACCCTCTTTCTCTAACACAGACTCAGTATTAAAGAGCCAGAAAGACAAAATGCTTGCCAAGATGAAACTACTTATCTCGAAAGGAAAATTGGCTCCATAATGAGGCCCAAGTTTGCTTCCTATGTGTCTATCCTTCCTCCAGCCCTGTTTCAAACACATCTTCCTGCAGGACAGGATAGTTTTTTCCCTAACAGGCATTCTTAAAGAATGGAGTTGATGGCTCCTCAGCCTTTTGGCTAAGGTCAGGGAAGAACAAGGTCTTCCTGAGACCCAGGCTCCCAGAAGAAGCCAGGCTACCCTTTAGAGTGGATAAATAAGATCACCCTGCCCCTAAAGGGCAAGTAGAGCATGGATTAGATTTGTCACACCAAGGTTTGTCCCTGAGTCAAAAGTTAGGGTTTCACCATCTGTCTAGCCCATGTGGCCTGCCCATGACTGGGTACCTGGTCATGGGCAGGGCTGAAAGAGGCCTGATTGATACATAAAGTACACGGCTTGGTATCAAAACACCTCCACTGTAGCATTTTTTTTTTCTTTTTTTTTTTGTAGAGACAGAGTCTCACTTTGTCACCCCTGGTAGAGTGCCATGGCGTCACAGCTCACAGCAACCTCCAACTCTTGGGCTTAGGCAATTCTCTTGCCTCAGCCTCCCGAGTAGCCACTGTAGCATTTCTTAGCTTGGCTAAATCATTTAGCCTCTCTGAACTTCTTCCCCATCTTTGAAGACACATACCCCATACTCGTATGACAGATGTTTGGGAAGAAGCAAATGCATTAACTGTAAAAGCCCTTGGAAAACCATAATGTATGGTAGATCTCATTATAATAAATGGGCAGGCTCAGCACCTGTGGCTCAATGGGCTAAGGCGCCAGCCATGTACACCTGAGCTGGTGGGTTCGAATCCAGCCCGGGCCTGCCAAACAACAATTAAGGCAGCAACCAAAAAATAGCCGGGCGTTGTGGTGGGCACCTGTAGTCCCAGCTACTTGGGATGCAGAGGCAGGAGACTCGCTTGAGCCCAGGAACTGGAGGTTGCTGTGAGCTGTGATACCACAGCACTCTATCCAGGGTGACAGCTTGAGGGTCTGTCTCAGAAAAAAAAAAAAAAAAAAAATTACAATAAATGGGCAAAGTTGAGTGTGGGAGAGGAGCTTTTCCAAGAGTTGAATGAGGGACTTTGAGATGATGAATAATTATGGTTTTTGCTCCATGAAGCATTAAATCACCCCACACTGTCTAAGCACTTTCTCTGGGGGTTAGGAACAGAAGTGAACCCATCAAGGAAAAGGTAGAGATTCAGGAGAGTAGTAAAGCCCAGCTCTTGCTTCCAACTAAAAGCTGGTATCAGCCAGGCATAGCGGCTTATGCCTGTAATCCTAGCACTAGGAAGCCAAGACAGGTGGACTGCCTGAGCTCTCAGGCTCGAGACCAGCCTGAGCAAGGGCAAGACCCTGTCTCTAAAAAATAGCTGGGCATGACTTTACCTAACAAATGTAATTGATGAATCCCCAACAATTAAAAAAAAAAATAGCTGGGCATTGTAGTTGCCTGTAGTCCCACCTACTTGGGAGGCTGAGGCAAGAGAATTGCTTGAGCCCAAGAGTTTGAGGTTGCTGTGAGCTCTGAAACCACAGCATTCTACTGAGGGCAACACGGTGACACTGTCTCAAAAATTAATTAATTAATTAAATAGCGGGTATCCTTCCTCATAAGGCTTCTTGACTCATTCCCTGACACATACTATGCTTTAAAGGGACAATTTCCCACTAGGCCACAGCTCTTCTAGTAGGCAGGGTTATGGTTTCCTTTAACAGGTGGAGTGAAGTGAGGTACTGGGCACGAAACCTTTCCACTGTCTTTGTGTCTGCTATGTGTTGAAACATAGACAGGCTTAGAGGCAATCAAAAAAGCAAGTGGCCAGCAGCATGAGACTTCATCCTTGGAAAGGTCCCCTTCTTCAAAGGTGATCAGGCCAGGCAGGGCAGCGATTAAAGTGTGGACAGAAGAATGCACCAAGGAAGAGAGGGAGAATTTGAAACTCTACAGCGCTCCCTAACCTAATCCTTTCTCCAAAGGAATCATATCTACAGCCAAATTCTCAGGACAGGTACTCCTCTAGCTAGAGGAACTCTCAGGCCCCGGTCAGGGACTGCTCTGAGGCAGGCCAAACTCAGAACCAAATGAGTTCCTCCATTTCCTTTTCCTACAGGCCAAACTCAGAACCAAATGAGTTCTTCCATTTCCTTTTCCTTCAATCTAACAAAGCTAAACCCGATTTGTTGCTTTCCAAACAACTTCCCACACGCCCAACTCAAATGCCACCAACTTCCAGAGTCCTTTGACTGAGGACTAGCAGTGACCTTCCTTCCCCAACCTCCAATACACAAATTCCTAATTCTTCTCGGGACAGACTTAGAGTCTCAGCTTACCCACCCGTACAATGGATTCGTAAGCCGGCCAATACAAGCACAGAGAAGAAAAAGGAAGCTGTGAAAGGAGTTCTTCCAGAGAGGAGGATCTTCGAAAATGTAAAGATTTGAAGGCAGAAGGAGGTGGAAGAGGTGGAAGCAAGCCGGATAGGCGGCTGTCTCATGCACTGTGCAGAGACCTGGGGCTTTAACAGGGCTAGAGAACCTGGCTCTACTACCCGCTGTGATATGTCTCTTCCAGGCCTCCGTACTCCAGTAAGCCCTGCAGTCTGGCTCTACCGCCTCTGCAGGTTTCTTTTTGGGTCCCATGCCCCAGGGTCTAGCCCTCATTCCCAAGCCCCGCCTGCCGCGGCCGCACCTGATCCGAGTCCTCGTTCTCGCTGCTGTAGCAGCACCCCATCGCCGGGGTCGGGCTAGGCGCTCAGGCCGAGCCGAGGAGGGACGGCGTCCGTCAGGAGCCCTTCCGGTCACATGACCTGTAGCTGCCTCCTGCAAGCAACCACCCGGCACCGCCCCCCGAGCATACTTGGTCCCAGAGCCGCTGGGCCGCCTCAGCCGGTACCAGGGCTTCCGGCCCCGCCCTCCATCGCGTGATCATCCCCAACCACTGGGAAGGTGCAACCAGCGCGAGAAGACGTGAGGCACGTGATGCATGGAAAGGGAGGAGGGGATCACATGACTTCATCATCCCTGTTTCTAAACTCAAGTCTTTGCCACCACTAGGGATAGTGGCCCTCGTGAATTGCGCTATGTATCTCATTAGGCCATTTTTCTGGCCAGTGTATGAACTCTTATACCAAATGCCGTTATGATATACTCTTTTACATGCCATTCGAGGGGTGAATAGGATCTATAGTTGGGGAACACACAGAAAACCTAAGACGAACGGCGCCTGATCTGGATACACAGAAGCTGTAGCACCCAGCAGAGTTCTTAACCTGGGTGGGTATCTGCGACATTCATGAAGAAAGAGGCCATATCCCTTGTTAAGGGGAAACAGAGAGATCATCAATCCTGGTAGAAGCGAGAGAGGCTACCTGACTGACTTCCTCACCCTCATTTCTTCAATCCTGCTTTTGGGGGGCAGCCACAGTAATCTGAGACACAACGCTGATCATCACTTCCTTTATTAAAACCCTCCGGTGTCTTCTGGGCTCTGAACACAGGTTCAAGTTCTGTCATTCGAGATCTTGGGGAGCCCGACATGTGCTTCCCACTCCATGCCATGGGTTGGGGTTTTGAGGAAGGTGCTTCACCAGCCCTAGGAAAATACTTGCAGCTGGGCGTGGTGGCTCACGCCTATAATCCCAGCACTCTGGGAGGCTGAGGGGGGGTGGATTGCCTCAGCTCACAGGTTCGAGACCAGCCTAAGCCAGAGCGAGACCGCCCCCCCACCTCTAAAAATAGCCAGATGTTGTGGTAGACACCTGAAGTCCCAGCTCTCCGGGAAGCTGAGACAAGAGAATCGCTTGAGCCCAAGAGTTAGAGGTTGCTGTGAGATAAGACACCACTGCACTCTACCAAGGGCTACAAAATGAGACTCTATCTCAGAAAAAAAAACAAAAAAAAATCTTGCGATTTCCTTATTGACCTCCTGGGCTTTGCACATGCAGCCTGGCACACTGTCTTTCTGAGCATCTCCAGTTCCCTGTGTTAATCCTAATCCAATAGTGATTCAATTATTGAATCAACAAATATTTACTGTCTACTATGTGCCACACATCATTCTATCTGGATATGCAGTAATTCACAAAAGTCCCTGTGGTCATGGACCATCCAATAAAAATTGTACTAAATTGTATTCTCTTTCCCTGAGTCAGTTTCTTCTACCAATCTTGGAGTTCCTGGAGGACAGAGACAGGCTCTGATTTTTACACGTGACCCAAGCCCTGACGCTTGATTAGAGAAAACTTGAATTTTGGATGAATAAAATACAATCTCTGTATCACCTTGATGGACACTATGTCCCATGTCTTCTCCAAGGAATTGGAGGAAAGATGACCAGACCCAGTAGCTCGTATTACCCCTCAAATCAAGACCCTGGAGTTCAGAGGGCACGATGGCTCATGCCTGTAATCCTAGCACTCTGGGAGACCCAGGCAGGTGGATTGCCTTGAGCTCACAGGTTTGAGAACAGCCTGAGCAAGAGCAAGACCTCATCTCCAAAAATAGCTGGGCATTGTAGCAGTTCCCTGTAGTTCCAGCTACTTGGGAAGTTGAGGCAAGAGAATCACTTGAGCCCAAGAGGTGGAGGTTGCAGTGAGCTATGATGCCACGCCACTCTAACCAAGGGCGACAAAGTGAGACTCTGTCTCAAAAAAAGGGCGGGGAGGGTGAGGGGCAGCAGCCACATGCTCTAGGGCTGGTGGGTTCAAACCCAGCCCGGGCCTGCTAAACAAAAAAATAGCAGGGCATTGTGGCAGATGCCTGTAGTCCCAGCTACTTGAGAGGCTGAGGCAAGAGAATCACTTAAGCCCAAGAGTTTGAGATTGCTATAAGCTGTGGCGCTATGGCACTCTACCAAGGGCGACAAAGTGAGACTTTGTCTGAAAAAAAAAAAAAAAAAAAGACCCTGGAGTTAGTGTAAGTTTTTTAAGGGACCCTAAAGGTTAGGAGGCAGCTCCAGCTTAGCTCTGCAACTGGTAACTTGAACTGAACTTCTCAGGTGACATCAGCAGCCTCAGCATCAATAATTGAAAGCAAGTCTAGCCTCCTGCCTCAGGATATTTCCCCCTCCTCAAGGACTCCCCCCTTCTGTCCTGTGCTCTGGTCTTTCATAAGCAGAAGCCCGCAGCCCAGGTAAGCAGGGCCCTTGAGTGCGGGTTCCCAAGCACACCAGTTCAAGCCCACTGTACCACTTACCCATTTATACTCATTCATACAATATATCCAAATTTCTTTTTTTTTTTTTTTTAAGAGACAGAGTCTCACATTATCGCCCTCGGTAGAGTGCCACAGCGTCACCGTTCACAGCAACCTCCAACTCCTGGGCTTAGGCAATTCTCTTGCCTCAGCCTCCATGTAGCTGGGACTACAGGGACCTGCCACAAGGCCCAGCTATTTTTTGTTGCAGTTTGGCCAGGCCGGGTTTGAACCCACCACCCTCGGTATATGGGGCCGGCTCCCTACCCACTGAGCCATAGATGCCACCCTGTCCTACTTTCATTAGGAAAGTCGCCATCACCAGCAGGGTCCTTGCAAGATGGCCTGAAAGGAGGTCAGATCGGGAGGAGGGGGAAGATGGTCCAGGCCATGGTAGAGGGCCCACCCCCCATAGGGGTGTTTGGAAATCAGATAGGGTCAGGGGAATGTGTGCTGTGTGATCTATGTGTGTACACACTTGGGAAGGGAATTCTGAATGAGGACAGGGCAAAAGTGTAATACAAGGGAGGGAGATAGGACTACTGGAGAGTTATTATAGAATTAAAGACTCCTTCCACAGCTAGGAAAGAAGGGCTCTTCACCCTAACACCCTATGGAGTGTTTTGATTGCCTTTCACTGAGGTAAAGTATAGTGACAGTGAAGGGGATTCTGACTAAAAAGCTGTGCTCTTTTGCTATACAGCAATAGGTTGGAGGAGACCAAGCAGATATAGAGTAGGGGGAGGACCCCAGAGGGGAACTAGTGAAAGAGATCCTAAAGGAGGGGTGTCCTCTGGGGTGAGGGGAAATAAGTGGGGGAAACAATGTGAAGATGGAACCAGGGGTTGGGACTGGGAAGAAGTGGTTTGCTTTGGGTGCTAAACATGGACAGTATGCAGTCCTTGAAAACACATGGGCTTGGAATCATACCAACTTGAATTCAAATCCCAGTTCTGGTGTGTGGCTCAGTACAAAAGACTTAATCCTTCTGAGCCATGGTTTGTAACATTAAAGATATTGCTGCTGGTAAGGTCTATACAAATGACAGATAAATGGTGGGTGTGGGCTTGCCTCCCTACCTCCCTGCACCCAGGACCCAGGTAGAAACCATGTCTCCAGCCATTGCACTGGCTTTCCTGCCACTGGTGGTGACATTGCTGGTGCGGTACCGGCACTACTTCCGACTCCTGGTGCGCACAGTCTTACTGCGGAGCCTGCGAGACTGCCTGTCAGGGCTGCGGATCGAGGAGCGGGCCTTCAGCTATGTGCTTACCCATGCCCTCCCTGGTGACCCCTGTCACATCCTTGCCACCCTAGACCACTGGAGCAGCCACTGCGAGTACCTGAGCCACATGGGGCCTGCCAAAGGTCAGTATTGCCTAGACTTCTGCCCTAGGGAAGTACCCCCAACGTGGTGAAGGAAGATCTGGGATCTGTTGCTGCCTTACTGGGCAGGTTCTTTTCTTTCTTTTCTTTTTTTCTTTTTTTTTTTTTTGAGACAAGAGTCTCGTTTTGTTGCCCCTTGGTAGAGTGTCGTGGTGTCACAGCTCACAACAACCTCACACTTTTGGGCTCAAGCAATTCTCTTTCCTCAGACTCCTTAGTAGCTGGAACTACAGACACTTGCCGCAATTCCTGTTTATTTTTAGAGATGAGAATCTCACTCTAGCTCAGGCTGGTCTTGAACTTCTGAGCTCAGGCGATCTGCCCACCTCGGCTTCCCAGAGTGCTGGGATCACAGGCATGAACCACAGCACCCAGCCCACTGGGCAGGTTCTTGATCATCCTTAGGTCTCTTTTTTTCTCATCTGGAAATGATGGGCCTAGATCTAAGTCATTCATTCATCCAGCAAATATTTATTGCCTCCTCTTTTGTACCAAGCATGTGCTGGAAGCTATGGAAGAAGGTACAGGCGATAGGGATGAACCAGCCACAAATGCTAACCTCAAAAAGACATAAAACACAGGGGCAGTGGCTCAAAGGAGTAGGGCGCCAGCCCCATATACCGGAGGTGGTGGGTTCAAACCCAGCCCCGGCCAAAAACTGGAAAAAAAAAAAATTAATGTTTAAAAAAATAAAAAAACAAAACAAAAAAACACAGGGGCATAACCATTTCAGCACATAACCCATAGCTTTCTAATTACCTGTGTCCAAGTCTTTCTCTCCAAAAGGAGGTTTTTTTTTTTTTTGAGACAGAGCCTTAAGCTGTCACCCTGGATAGAGTGCCGTGGTATCACAGCTCACAGCAACCTCCAATTCCTGGGCTCAAGCGAGTCTCCTGCCTCTGCCTCCCAAGTAGATGGGACTACAGGCTCCCGCCACAACGCCTGGCCATTTTTTGGTTGCAACCGTCATTGTTGTTTGGCGGGCCCAGGCTGGATTTGAACCCACCAGCTCAGGTGTACGTGGTTGGCGCCTTAGCCCGTTGAGCCACAGGCACCGAGCCCAAATGGAGGTTTTCATATTCCATTCAGGGTAGCTGTCTATCTGGAATTATCTCGGCACAGTGCCTTAGAGTCTTATTTAAGAAACATGTCTAGGGCTGGGCTTGGTGGCTCACACCTGAAATCCCAACACTCTGGGAGGTGAGCTCGCAAGTTTGAGACCAGCCTGAGCTTGAGTGAGTCCCCTGTCTCTAAAAATAAATAGCTGGGGAGGCCGGGTGCAGTGGCTCATGCCTGTAATCCTAGCACTCTGGGAGGCTGAAGCGGGTGGATTGCTTGAGCTCACGAGTTTGAGACCAGCCTTAGCAAAAGCAAGTTTTTCTCTACTAAAAAGAGAAAAACTGAGGCAAGGGGATTGCTTGAGCCCAAGAGTTGGAGGTTGCTGTGAGCTATGATGCCATGGCACTCCACCGAAGGCAATAGCTTGAGACTCTATCTCAAAAAAAAAAAAAATAGTCAGGTATTGTGGCTAGCACCTGTATTCCCAGCTGCTCAAGAGGCTGAGGCAAGAGAACTGCTTGAACCCAAGAGTCTGAGGTTGCTGTGAGCTGTGACACCATGACACTCTACCGAGGGTGACAAAGTGAGATTCTGTTTCAAAAAAAAAATGGGGGGGGCAGTGCCTGTGGCTCAGTGGGTAGGGTGCTGGCCCCATATACTGAGGGTGGCAGGTTCAAACCTGGCCTTGGCCAGCTAAAACAGCAGAGACAATTGCAACAAAAACTAGCCGGGCATTGCGGCAGGTGCCTGTAGTCCCAGCTACTTGGGAGGCTGAGGCAAGAGAATCGCTTAAGCCCAAGAGTCGGAGGTTGCTGTGAGCTGTGACACCACAGTACTCTACCGAGGGTGAGAGAGTAACACTGTCTCAAAAAAAAAAAAAAAAGAAAAGAAATAGAAAAAAAGAAATGTGTCTAATTCCAAGATCAGAAATATATTCAATAGACCACGTGCAGTGGCTCACATCTATAATCCTAGCACATTGAGAGACCAAAGTGGGAGGATCTCTTGAGCTCTCAGTAGTTTGAAACCAGTTGGAGACCATTTGAGCAAGAGTGAGACCCCATCTCTACTAAAAATAGAAAAGTTAGTTGGCATGGTGGTGTGTGCTTTAGCCCTAGCTACTTGGGAGGCCAAGGAGGATTGCTTAAGCCCAAGAATTTGAGGTTGCAATGAGCTATGATGACATCAAAAAAAGAAATATATTCAGTGAGCAATAAAAGGGGGGAGGGAATGAAATTGGAAGTTCTAACAGAGGCCTCTCAGGAGCCTAGAAGATGGAGTAGTTGTTTTTGCCTGGGCCCTCCTGGAGAAAGCAACACTTGAACTGAGCTTAGGAAGATTGATTTTGAACTGAGCCTAGGAAGATGGAGATGGGGGTGGGGAAGAGCAAAGCAAGCCACACATACAAATGTAGCATAAAGGAATGACACAACATGGTTGATTCTGGATGCAATTGTTTGGGATGGCTGTGATACAAGCCACAGACAGGAAGAACTGAGAGCTAAAGCTGGAAGTTGAGCTAGGATTAGGTCCAAGGACCTGAATGCCAGGCAGAGGATACCAAATTCAATCCCAAAGGCCTTCAGAATCATAGAAGCCAGGGAATAATAGGTTTTTTTTTTTTTTTTTTGTAGAGACAGAGTCTCTCTCTTTTTTTTTTTTTTTGCAGTTTTTGGCCAGGGCTGGGTTTGAACTCGCCACCTCCGGCATATGGGGCCGGTGCCCTACTCCTTTGAGCTACAGGCGCCGCCTGACAGAGTTTCACTTTTATTGCCCTCGGTAGAGTGCCGTGGCATCACACAGCTCACAGCAACCTCCAACTCCTGGGCTTAGGTGATTCTCTTGCCTCAGCCTCCCAAGTAGCTGGGACTACAGGCGCCCGCCACAACACCCAGCTATTTTTCTGTTTTCGCAGTTCGGCTGAGACCTGGTTTAAACCTGCCACCTTCGGTATATGGAGCTGGTGCCCTACTCCATGAGCCACAGGAACCGCCCTACAGTCAGATTTTTAAAGAAAGATTCCTAGTGGCTGGGATGAACACTAGGCTGAAGGCAGGGCCACCTGTGGGGCAGCTGGGGCTATGGTCCAAAGAGACAGCAGCTGATTGGGAGCTGCAGTGAGGCAGGTGGGCATTTGAAATCTCTGTCATGGGCTCTGTATCCCTCTGCCTTCATAGGTCAGATCCTGCTGCGGCTGGTGGAGGAGAAGGCCCCTGCTTGTGTGCTAGAGCTGGGCACCTATTGTGGATACTCCACCCTGCTGATTGCCCATGCCCTGCCCCCTGGGGGTCGCCTTCTCACTGTGGAGCAGGACCCTCGAACAGCAGCAGTGGCTGAAAAACTCATCCGTCTGGCTGGCTTCGATGAAAACACGGTCAGCCTTCCTATTTCCCCAACTCTAAACTCTTCTCTGTCACCCAAGCCTTGTCCTAGCCAGCTCTCCCTTGTGAGAGAAGGGACTCCCATCTAAGGAGAAGAAAGAAGTTCCACTTAAGGGACTGTGATCCCTGCCCTCCTGTCCCAAGTCATGTGTACATATTTTCTGCTGGAGGACAAAAGAAGCTAAAAGGAAGGTCTCTGGAGGCCAGAAAATCTGGGTCCAAATGTTCGCCTTGTTAGCTATGTGACCTTGGACAAAGCACAAATCCTCTGAATCTCAGTTCTTCAAGAGCAGAATGGGAATCACAATACTGAGGGTTCTGAGGCGGGGTTCACAATCCCCTCTTGGGTTCTGAGGTCAGAGGAAATGTGAGAACACTTGTGGGTATCTAGGCCTGGGCCTGGGATGAAGTAAGCTGGATACTGGTGGTGTGTGGAGTGCGAGAACAATCCCTCCTCACTTTCATGCCATCCTTACCCCCACAGGTGGAGCTCATCGTGGGCAGCTCAGAGGTGGTGATCCCGTGCCTAGGCACCCAGCACCAACTGAGTCGGGCAGACCTGGTACTCTTGGCACACCGGCCCCGATGTTACCTACGTGACCTACAGCTGCTAGAGGCCCATGCCCTACTGCCAGCTGGTGCCACTGTGTTAGCTGACCATGTGCTATTCCCTGGTGCACCCCGCTTCTTGCAGTATGTCAAGAACTGTGGCCGCTACCGCTGCCGCCTCCACCACACTGGCCTCCCAGACTTCCCCGCCATTAAGGATGGCATAGCCCAGCTCACTTATGCTGGACCTGGTTGAGGTCCAGATCTAGGTGTACTTATTGATGACCCCACCCCCACCCAAGCAAGGCCCTCAGAACATCCCCTCCCCTCCCTGTTTGGGGCCTGATACATGCTGGGCTTAGGACTGAAGAGGCTTTCTTCTCACCTGACCCTTCTGGCCTCTACACTGACCTGAAGCATCAAATTTTATCAGGCTGCTTGGTTTCACTGGTTCATTTCCTTCCAGAGAGAGCCAAAGACTGACAGGAGGTCTGAGTTTCTGACCCAACTATGTCACTGATTTGCTGGGTGACTCCAGGGGAGTCCCTGCTGCTCTGAGATTTAACACATTCTCCTAATTCTAAGGTAGCTGGCTGGGAGAGCTTGAGGGGCCTCTCAGCTCTGAGCCTCAGAAAGCCTCCCCTTTTCAGTCCATTCTATCCCTGGGTCAGATCAGAGGAAGCAGTTGACAATGAGTTAGAGACTCTGCAGAAATAGGTGGGTGAAAGCTGAGCAAGAGGAAGTAGCACAGAAGGTGGGGTCCAGGACCAGGGACCTTCTGGCCTTCCCCAAGCTGGCTCACCTGACAAATTAGATAGGTTTGTCTGATGTCTTGAGTGCCCTCTCCCCAAAGCACAAGATACTGGAATCCTCTGGGCACCCCCAACAAATAGAAAATAGACATATAGGGAAAAATCACTCCTGTGTCTTTATTAAAGAGTTAGAAAGCAAATCAGACCTGGCAACCAAAGGCTGAGGTACTCGCCAAGAAGGTGGAATGGGCTCAGGCCTTGGGGATTCAAGAGCAAGCTGATGGCCTGGGAGGAGCCAAGGAGACCACGGCAGCAGCTGAGGAGGTACCCAAGAGCACTTTCAGGCACTGGGGCCATCAGCTGGTTCTGTGGGCAGGGATAGGGCGTGCAGGATAGGTTGGGCTGGCCTGGAATCTCCCTGAGGCCACCCTGCTTTGTCTACCTAGATCATCCACTGGTCCTGATCCTGTTCGTTGCCTTCCATGTCCACCTGGAGAGGAGGCTGGGTGTGGGTGGGGAGGGGCCTCAGCGAACCTCAGCCCCAGATTCTGCCCCTGGCTGGATCCAGGGTTTCTGTTCCCCTTGGCCATCAATTAGGTCAGGGGCAGGGGCCCAGGAACAGGCCCCCCAGCCCATACTCCCACCTACCTCATTGACCTCTCCATCATCAGGTGACTCGTTGTAGTCATTCATCTCATCCATGTCCTGCATGTCCTCATCATCTTCGGAGTCCTCTTCACTATCCTCATCATCTTCTTCATCATCTTCTTCTTCATCATCGTAGTGCTGGTGGGGCAGAGGAGAGCCTGTAAGTCCTATAGGTCTGCTTGGACCAGTTCAAGACGTGGCCCACTTGGAACCTCTTTCTGGGGTCAATAAATGACCCCCCACTCCCCAACCCTTTCCCCCTTAAGTCTAGCAGGCTGATGCATTTTCTGTAGGACTTTGGTGCTGTCCCCTTTTTGCTCCCCTTTTTGGCCATCACCCTAGAGCTAAGAATCATAACTGCTCTCTGGGTCAGAGGCAGGAAATTCAGAATTACAGCAGAATCTTGGTCCACCACAGGCTCCATACAGACCCCACCTGCTGAAGCCACCTACCTCTGAAGCTGGCTTGCCAATAGGAACCAGGTTGTTGTCTTTTTCTGCAATGCTTTGAAGCTGTTGGCACAGAGGGGAAGGAGCAGAGCCAGGGCCCAAGCAGGGCTGGTCAGGGACATGGGACTGGCCCACTGTGCTCCCAAGAAGACCACCCCCTATGTGTGGGGGAGAAGCTTACTCCCAGTTCTCAGGAAGATTCCCCTCTCTTTTTATGTCATCTGCTACTTATATATGAACTTCATCTAACTACTTAAACTCTCTAGGACTTGATTTCCTCATATAATTATAGTGAAGATGAAGTGAGAGACTTATTAGATTAGAACATGGAATTGGCTAGGTCCTCAATAAACAGTTAAAATTATTATTTCCTAAGCTTTAGGGAAAAAAGCTTGGGGTGTGTCAGGAAAGTGGACTCTACTTCTGGCCCAGAAATAGCCCAACAAATTAGAGAACTTTTGCCCCCTAGCTCCCAGCTTGATCATTCCTAGCTCAGGGCAAAAAGCTCTTCCAGGGTAGGTCTTCAGAATAAGGTTTGGTCATGACAGGGCAGTCCCTTGATTGTGCTGTACTAGGTCCTTACTCACCCACGCCTGATGCTGCTGTTCCTGCTGCTGCAGCTCTGTCTCCTCCACACAGGGTCGATCCAGATTAAACCACAGTGTCTCGGTCACACGGGGAAAGAGTGAGGGGAACAAGGTGGACATGGCTCCTAAACTGAGGAAAAGGGTTAGATGAATGTGTTTGGGTTTGGTTTTTATTTGGTTGTAATTTTATTTAGGGATGGGGTAGAGTGGATGGTATCAGGAAAGCAGCCCTTCCCTCCAGGAATCAGACAGACCTGGATTTGAGTCTGGGTCCACCACTTACTAGCTGTTTGACCTTGGCCAAGTCACTTAACCTCTTTGGGCCTCAGTTTCCTCATCTGTAAAACGGGGATAATAACAATTATACTACCCTCAAAGTTATTCTGACAATTAAGTTAATTAATGGACAAGCTGTTTGTAGGCTGTTCAAGGAGGGAAGAGAATGGGAGCCAAGAGCACACTAGGAATCCAGAATGCAGACTGGCATTATGAAATTATACAAAATTAGAGATAGCAAGGCTCTACTGAAATTATCTTTCTCCTCTAAAACCTGCTTTTTGCCCCTTGATGATGGTCCATACTCTGCCCACCCAGTGTCAGAAATGTACAACACTAACCACCTCTCTCATGGATCACAGCTAAATTGGGGTGTGGGAGTGTGTACCACATCCAAGCAGGGCTCAGCAAGACATTCTGGAAGACATGAGTAAATAGATAAATAAGTTGATGGAAACTGAATGGATGAATATGTGAGAGAACAAGTAAAATCAGTTTTGTTTGATCGACTGAAGGAACTGACCAGGAATGGCCCAGAAAATATGAATGAAAACCCACAGCTTAAGGCAGCAGAACAAGCTCTGCAATACGCAGAGACTGACGTTAGGCCATACAGTTAATTTTGGGCTTAGAACTCCCGCGCAAAGGGATCCAGGCCAGTCACTAGAATTGATGAGCAGATGGAAAGGATGTGTGTGTGGTCCTGCTTTTGTCCTAACTTATTTGACCGACAGAGCCAATCGCTGCCATTCCCAGAGCGTCAGCGTCCCAGCTGATATAACAGGTTCCAGAGCATTCAAGCTCACGTCCTAGAAATACCAACAGGGTTGAGACCTCGGTACCGAAACCCAACCCACCGCCGCCCATTCTTTCTCGTTAGGATAATGACCGTGCGCTTAACCAACAGGAAAAAGTCAGGGGCGGGACTTGGACAGAAATTTGTCCTTATAGGGTTGCTAATCGCGAAAAGAGCGCGGCAAGGGCAGGGCCAATTAGCTTAAAGAAATCCTGGGTGACAGGAAGTGACACCAATGAATGACGGATCTCGTGTGATGGGGTGGGGCTTAGGCTCGAGGAAGCAGCCAATGAGCTGGAACTCTTTAAGGGTAAAGGATTCTGAACATGGAGCTCGTGAAGAGATGAGTCAAAGAAACTGGTTTATCTGGGGAAAGAAGTGGCAAGGAGCTCGCCGCACCCTTGCTTCTGTACTTACCGCGCCGGTAGCCGGCAGCCGGCGGCGACCCGGAAGCGCTTCGCTCAGATCGAGCGGAAGGACCCACCAGTATCCGGGACTCACTAGACGCATGCGTCCTTGGTCTCCTTTTGTTTCCCGCTCCGGACGCCCTGAACGGATGTGACGTTAGCCACACCTTAGTCACGTTGTTAGGGTAGGAAATGTGCCGCGCCTACCTGTTGACCGCGCCTTGAGTTTCAGCCAATCGCCCTCTCATACCGGGCCCCGCCACTACTCCGTCCCTCTGAAGTTTTTGAAGTTTTTGCTTTTTAACTCTTTTTTTTTTTTTTTTTTAGACAGAATCTTACTTTGTCGCCCTTGGTAGAGTGCTGTGGCGTCACAGCTCACAGCAAACTCTTGGCCTTACGCGATTCTCTTGCTTAAGCCGCCTACGTAGCTGGGGACTACAGGCGCCGGTCACAACGCGAGGCTATGTTTTTGTTGTAGTTGTCATTGTTGTTTAGCAGGCCCGGGCTGGGTTCGAACCCACCAGCCTGGGCGTATGTGGCTGGCGTCCTAACTACTGAGCTAAGGGCACTGAGCCCTTTTTAACTTTCAGAAAAGGAGCTAACAGCAACCTGTTTTAGAACTAGTGCTGTTTGTTGTATTGAGTACCAGAAAAATTAATCTGCTTCTAACCCACAATTGCTGGTTGATTTTTACACCCCTCCTATCAGTGCTCTCTCAGCCTCAGTTTCTGAGGTTTTTTTTGTTTGTTTTTTGAGACAGTATCACTTTGTCACCCTCGGTAGAATGCAGTGGTGTCACAGCTCACTGCAACCTCAAACTCTTGGACTTAAGCGATTTTCTTGCCTCAGCCTCCCAAGTAGCTGGGAATACAGGTGCCCCCCACAATGTCCGGCTATTTTTTAGAGATGAGGTCTCACTCTGACTCAGGCTGGTCTCAAACTCCTGAGATCAGGCAATCCACCTGCCTGGGCCTCCCAAGTCTGGGATTACAGGCATGAGCCACTGTACCTGGCCTCAGTTTCTGGTTTGAGGACATTCATTCCTTTATGAATGCCTTGAAGAAAAACATTTGAGTTCCTACTATAGTCCAGGCTCTATAATAGCTGGGGACAAATACATGGATATGATTGCTGGCCCCCCAAATCTCCACGGTCTTCACAGACCCTGAAGAGCAGCAGTGGACCCATTGGTCTCTTGTTGCCTGTCCAGTTCTGACATTGGAGATTATGTACAGATTTTAGTGACTATAGTCAACCTTAAGGCACAAGTCTGCATCTGGGGAACTCAGCTACCCTCCCAGGCCTGGGCCAAATCCCCTTAGAAGTCATCCCTCTCACTTCTCCCACTCTTTTGCTACTGCCTCTGTTCTAATAACCTTTGACACAGCCTCTCCTTCAGAGATTGTCATGCCTTCTGGGACCAGAGGATTTTCAAACCCAACTCCCATTAAGCTCCATCATCCCCCAGCCTCTTCCAGGTCTAACATTCATCCACAGTTGCATTTCTGTCCTAACCAGGTGCACAAATTCTGGCAAGTCCTTTTCCTCTGTCTGAACTATTTCTTCTTAAACGGGAATGATAATCTCTGGCCAACTTTCTTCCTATCCTCGAGTATTATAAGGATTGTATGAAATAACAGCTGTTTAAGAAGTAGTATACTACACGTTTTTGTTGTTGTTGTTTCTTGTTTGTTTAAGGCTAGTCAAGTGAAGTAGTGAGAATGGAGAAGGAACAAAGGAATCTGTAAAAGGTTGTGATAAATTAGTTGTAAAGACCACTGCACTCAGACCAACCTTCTGGGTTTTTTGCTTATGTTTTTGGTTTTTGAGACAGTCTCACTCTGTTGCCCTGGGTACCTGATGTCAGCCTAGCTCACAGCAACCTCAAACTCTTGGGTTCAAGTGATCCTTCTGCCTCAGTCTCCCAAGTAGCTGGGACTACAGGCACCCTACCACAACACGTGGCTAACTTTTTCTATTTTCATTTTTTATTTATTTATTTTTGAGACAGAGTCTCAAGCTGTTTGCCCTGGGTAGAGTGTTGTGGCAACACAGCTCACAGCAACCTCAATCTCTTGGGCTTAAGAAATTCTCTTGTCTCAGCCTCCCAAGTTGCTGGGACTACAGGCTCCCGCCACAATTCTTGGCTATATTTTTTGTTGCAGTTGTCATTGTTGATTTTAACTGGCCTGGGCAGGATTCCATCCTGACAGCCTCAGTATATGTGGCTGATGCTCTACCCACTGAGCTACGGGTGCCACCCCCTTTTTCTGTTGTTAGTACCAATGCCATTTGGCTCTTGCTCAGGCTGGTCTCGAACTCCTGAGCTCAAGGGACCCTCCCACCACTGCCCCCTAAAGTGCTAGGATAACAGGCACAAGCTACTGTGCTGGACAAGAAGTAGGGTATGTGCATTTTGAATGTGATTATGTTGCCAAGCAGCTCTGCTTATTATAAGTTTTTCATTAAAAAGTAAAATTTGTCTCCTGGAAATGTCTACCCTTTTCATTCATTCAACAAATACTTACTGAGTGTCTTAGTATCGTCACTATTCTTTTTTTTTTTTTTTTTTTGAGACAGAGCCTCAAGCTGTCACCCTGGATAGAATGCGTGGCATCACAGCTCACAGCAACCTCCAATTCCTGGGCTCAAGCGAGTCTCTTGCCTCGGCCTCCCACGTAGCTGGGACTACAGGCGCCCACCACAACGCCCGGCCATTTTTTGGTTGCAGCCATCATTGTTGTTTGGCGGGTCCGGGCTGGATTCAAACCCGCCAGCTCAGGTGTACGTGGCTGGTGCCTTAGTCTGGTGAGCCACAGGCGCCGAGCCATCGTCACTATTCTAATTAGTGGGTATATAACAGTGAACAAAACAGACCAAAAAGCCTCTTTCTTTGTACAGCTTCCAT
>CAUYRH010123844.1:0-21366 GCA_963574655.1 Perodicticus potto
CTTCATGATAAAAATTATCAACAAAATTAGGTATAAGAGGAAATTTCCTCAACATAATAAAGCCATTTATGAAAAGCCTACAGTTAACATCATAATTAATGGGGGAAAAAACTGAAAGACTTTTCCTAAGATCTGGTACAAGGCAAGGATCCCTGTATCCCCGTTCTCACCTCTTCCATTCTACATAGTACTGGAAGTACTAGGAAGAACAATCAGACCAAAAAAAAAAAAAAAAAAACAAAAAAAAAGAAAGAAAGAAAGAAAGAAAAGAAAAGAAAAAAGAAATAAAGGGCATCCAAATCAGAAAGGAAGAAGTAAAATTATTCATGATTACAGATCACATGCAGAAATCCCTAAAGAATCCATGAAAAACTGTTAGAGGTAATAAGTGAATACAGTGGAGATGAAGGACACAAATCAACATACAAAAATCAGTGGCATTTTTTACACCAATAATAATTTATTTGAAAAAGAAATCAATAAAAGTCATTTACAATAGCATCAAAAAGGATGAAATGCTGAGAAATAAATTTAACTAAGGAGTTTCAAAGCTGTATGCTTAAAACTACAAAACACTGATGAAAGAAACTGAAGAAGACAGAAATAAATGGGAAGATACCTTGTGTTTATGGATTGAAAGAATTAATACTGTTAAAATGTCCACAGTACCCAAAATGATCTACAGATTTGATATAATCCCTTTTAAAATTGCAATGGCATTTTCCCCAGAAGTAGAAAAACAATTCTAAAACTACACAAGACCCTGAATAGCTGAAATTATTTAAGAAAGAAAAATGAAGTTGAAGGCATCGCAATTCCTGATTTCAAATTATATTACAAAGCTATAGTAATCAAAACAGTAAGGTACTGGTATAAAGACAAATACATAGACCAAAAGAACAAAATAGAAGCTAGAAATAAACCCAAGCACATATTCTCAACTGATTTTCAACAAGGCCACCACCAAGGAGACCGATAAATGGTGCTGGGAAAACTGAATGTCCATATGCACGGGAATGAAACTGGACCCTATCTTACACCATAGACAAAAATAAACTCAAAATGGATTAAAGACCTCAATATAAGACTTGATACTATAAAACTCCTCAAAGAAGCGTCGGTGCCTGTAGTTCAGTGGTTAGGGCACCAGCTATACACACCAAGGCAAGGGGGTTCAAACCCAGCCCAGGCCTGCTAAACAACATTGAGAACTGTAGCAAAAAAATAGCCAGGTGTTGTGGCAGGTGCCTACAGTCCCAGCTGTGTGGGAGACTGAGACAAGAAAATCACTTAAGCCCAAGTGTTTGAGGTTGCTGTGAGCTGTGACACTATGGCACTCTACCGAGGATGACATAGTGAAACTCTGTCTCAAAAGAATAAAATAAATAAACTCCTCAAAGTAAACAGGGAAAAAATCTCCTTGACACTGATCTTGGCAATAAACTTTTGGATAGGACTCTAAAGCAAGGCAGCAAAAGCAAAAATAAAGAAGCAGGACTACATTAAACTTAAAGCTTCTGCACAGCAGGGAAACAATCAACAAAATAAAAAGCCTATGGGCTGGAAGAAAATATTGGTAAACCAAATTTCTGATAAGGGGGTTAATATCCAAAGTATAAGTCAATAGAAAAATAACAAAATAATCCAATTAAAAAAATGGGCAAAGGACATGAATAGACACTTTTCCAAAGAAGACATGAAATGGACAACAGGTATATTAAAAGGTAACCAATATGACGAATCATCAGGTAAATACAAATCGAAACCATACCTGTATGGACAGCTATTATAAAAAATTAAGAGACCAGGCATGGTGGCTCATGCCTGTGATCCTAGCCCTTTGGGAGGCTGAGGCAGGAGGATCCCTTGAGGCTGGGAGTTTGAGACCAGCCTGAGCACGAGCAAGATCCCATCTCTACAAAAAATAGAAAAATTGGCTGTGCATGGTAGTGCATGCCTGTAGTCTCAGCTGCATGGGAGGCTGAGTCAGAAGAATCACTTCAGCCCAAGAGTTTGAAGTTGAGGTGCAGCTATGATGAAGCCACTGCACTCTAGCCTGGGCGACAGAGGAAGATTCTGTCTCAAAAACAAACAAATACATACTTCAGATATAACAAAGTCTCCTTGAGGGTGTAGATATCTGGTGGGAATATAAATTGGTACTTCTCCTATTGAAACAGCTATTATGCAAAGCAGTATGGAGGTTCCTCAAAAAATTAAAAATAGAACTGTCATATGACTCAGCAATCCCTCTGCTGAGTATATAGCTAAAGAAATTCAATTACCATCTCAGAGAGATATCTGTGCTGCCATGTTCATTGCAGCATTATTCACAACAGCCAAGCCATGGAAATAAGTGTCCACTGTCAGACGAACTGCGGTATATACAGAGGGTACCAAAAAAACGTATACATATTTAAGACTAGAAAAAGAAACGGTATTAAAATTGTAATACTCGAAGTCATGTTTGACTTCTGCAATTGCAAGAGGGGCTCAAACGTGACTTTTATTCATTTTTTTGTTATCTGTATATATTAAATATTATCATTTTAATATAGTTTCTTCCCATTCGTAAGATGTGTATACACTTTTTTGGCATGCTCTATATATACAATATAATTCAGCCTTCAAAAAGATGGAAATCCTGCCATTTTTGATAACATCGATAAACCTATAGGAAATTATGCAAAGTGAAATAAGCCAGGCACAGAAAGAAAACGACTTCATGATCTTATTTATTTACGCAATAGATTTTAAAAGTCCAATGCGTAGAAACAGAGAGTAGAATGGTGGCTACCAGGGCTGGGGAGAGGGAGGAAATAGGGTGAAGCAGTTCAAAGGGTATGAACTTGCAGTTGCATAGAAGGAACATGACTAGAGATCTCATCCACGGCATGAAGACTAGAGTTAATAATATTGTATACTGAAAACTTGCCACGAGAGGAGATTTTAGGTGCTTTTACCAAAAAATAACAACAAAGGTAACTACAGATTGTGATGGACAGGTTAACTTGGCTGACGATAGTAATCTTTTTACTATGTAGACCAAAATATGATGTGGTACAGCTTAAATGTGCATAATTTAAAAAAATCAGAGTACTACCTGCAGGATTATGTGAGGACCCTTTGCTTATCTGTGGTGTATTAAGAAAATCATCCACAGGCTTGTTTTGTTGGGGGGGGGGTCATCAGCTCTCATTAGTGTTTGTGTATTTCATGTGTGGACCAAGACAACTCTTTCTTCCAATGTGCAGCAGAGAAGAAAAATGTTGGGCCCCTGGCAGAGATGGAATAACTCAAACACCAAAAAAGTCAGGAGGCACTGTACCGAAGGATGGCAGAACGGGTGTGTTTGTGGACAGATTTTGGGTTGGGAGTGAAAGGAAAGGAACAAATCCCCTATCTCCCATGCCGTTATGAATAAAAGTAAATAATCAACAAAATACATCGTAACAAAATCTAGCAGAAAAGTGAGAAGATGTGTTCTCTGGGAAGTGGAAAGGATGATGAGAGGAAAATAGGAGACTCCTGTCCCCACAAGGACTTTTATAGAATGATTTGATTTATAAGGTTATGATATATGCCAGGTGTGATGGCTGATGCCTGTAATCCCAGCACTTTGAGAGAAAGAAAGGGAAGACTGTTTGAGCCCCGGAGGTTGAGGCTGCCCTGAGCAGCCACTGCATTCCAGCCTGAGTTACAAGAGAAATAAATAAATAAATAAATAAATAAATAAACATGGACCTAAAATCAACATGTAATTTGATTAAAAGTACATACATAGACATTTGTCTGCTTCCATGCATATAAAGCTGTATTAGTTATCGACATGTAGTGAAAAATAAAATTCAGATAAATTTGGTAGCCAGGACCTGGGCAAGGCAGTAACTGCTATTTTAGGTAGTCACGGAAGGCCTCTGGGAAGAGGTGCCATTTGAGTTGCAAACTCAACAAAGAAAAGGTGATACACTTGTTAACACTGGGGTAGGGGAAATGGTCTACACCAGCGGTTCTCAACCTGTGGGTCGCGACCCCTTTTTAATAATGAAAATACATTGTGGCATTAGGAAGGTTGAGAACCACTGGTCTACACAAAAGAATAGCCAAGTTCAAAGGGAACAAGCTTAGTAAGTAGGAGGAGAGAAAGAAAGAAATGTCACTGATAATGAACAAGAAGGAAAGGAGCTGACGGGTATGGGGCATTTCAGGTAAATAGTGGGATTTTATTTTGGTGTGGGAGGTTACTAGAGGTGAGTTTTGTTTGCTTGCTTTTTATTTTGTTTTTGAGTAGAAAAGCAACATGATCTGATTTACATGTAAAAAAGAACACTCTGGCTGCTGTGTGGGGAGGGCAGAGTACAGGGGCTCCAGACAGAAGGCAGAAAGGCAAGTTAGGGGAGTGGTAGGGCGGTCTAGGCAGGAGGCGTGGACATCTAGAGCAGGGTCTTATCTGTGGAATTGATGACACGCAGTCAGATATAGGGTATATTCAGAGTCAGAGCCAAAAGGAGTTGTGGATTGGATGTGGGTTTGAAGCAAGGAAAGAAATGAAGGATGATTCCAGTCTCTCCGCATAAACAATAAACACCACTGATTTGACTTTCACCTCCATTCATTTCTTTCTGCTTTCTTGCACATGCCGTAACATGACAAAAACACAAAGAGCCTGAACAACCAGCACTGAAAGCGAACTAAAAGTCTTTTCACGACTTTCTCCTCAAACCAGCCAATACTTCCCTTCCCCCACCCAGGTTGACTCCTCACAAATTCCCTTTTATTCTCCCCACGTACTAGGCTCGCCCCTGTCTCAGTGTCTGTGTTTATGGTGTCTCCACACCACCAACCTGGTATAAATGTCTTTACCCTTCTTTTCTCCTTAATCAAGCCCTTACCCACCACTGGCTTCTCTCTTACATTGGTAGATTGTGACTGGTGGCTGCCAGTGAACCATGCCTCCAAAATGATTGGCTTGGTGGGTGAGACATTAGCGGAAACTCAAATGGAGCGGGGCTTGCAGTGGTGCTTGCACAGTGGGGCTAATCCTTTGGGAATGCTGACTGTTTGAATCCAGGGCCATGAAGAAAGCCCATATCAGCCAGGTGGTGGAAGAGGAGCTTCAGCCTGCCACCCACCCACCAAGATACCACACATAAGAGGAAAGCCATCCTGGACATTCTAGCCCCAGCCACCATTTGACAGAAACTGGGAAAGAGCCAAAGCAGTAACAGCAGATGGGCCATCTGAGCTCAGCCAATCCAGGGAATCATGAGCAAGTAAAGCGATGGGCTGGCTCGAAATGTATGAATACATGATAAAAATACCCATCACTACACAGAAGCTACTCTGACAAACGTCATCAATTGCATACATGTTCACAACACCAATTAACACATTTCTTTCTTTCTTTTTTTTTTTTTTTTTTGCTGTTTTTGGCCTGTGGCTTGAACCTGCCACCTCCGGCATATGGGGCTGGCACCCTACTCCTTTGAGCCACAGGCGCCGCCCTTTCGGTCTGTTTTGTCTTAATTATACCATATTTTATTGTGGTAAAATATACATTACATAAAATTTGCCTTTTTAACCTTTTTTAAGTGTACAATCCAGTGACATTAAGTACATCCGCGTGGTATGGTTGCATCACTGGTACATCGGAACAACCACCATTCATCTCAGGAAGTTTCCATCTTCCCAAACTGAAACGCTGTACCCATTAAACACTAACTCTCTATTTTCTCCTCTCTGCAGTCCCTGGGAACAACTGTGATGTTGATATCCTCTAGAGACCTCACATAAGTGGAATAATACAAAATGTGTCCTTTGGTGACATAATCGTAGTGTCCTATCTTAGTTGTTAATTGTGACCTTGCTGTATATTCTCTCTTTGAAACATGCTCCCTGTGAGGTCCTGCGCAGAATTCTCTTTGTTACCTTTTGCCCCATTTTTCTGGTTGTTCCATCTTTGTGCCATTCAGGAGCTGCTCTTCTTCTACTGACTGCATTTCCTTTTAAATACCAGGGTCTCTTTAGGATCTTCTCTTGTGTAACTTCATTCCTTTATCTGCCTCAATACATAGATGCTCGTGGTAACCAAAGCACCATCCTACATGACAGCAGTTACGATCCATCCCCTCTCTCCATCCCCCACAACCTTTCTGCCACTCAAGTTAGGCTTTGAGATGTGGGTAGGGAAGACCCAAGATATGGTGTAAGGGAAGTCCCTTTAGGACAAGAAGGGGAAGAGAAAAAGCTGTCCAGTTTGGGGCACTGTTTTCTATAAACGGAAACTCATGCAACCGGTTAAGGTTGGTGGGCTTAAAAAGTGATCACTGTCAGAATGGAGACCACACCTCAACTATGGGATCAGGTTTGAATCTCTTTAGAATGTGGAACCAGTTGCCAGGTGCCGATCAGAACCAAACAGTTAGTAACCAAGAACCAGTAACCCTGCCTAGTATGAGCTGGTAAGATTATCAAGAATATACAGAAATAAATCTGGTAAGATTTGGATCTGGTAAGATTATCAAGAATATACAGAAATAAATTTTCAAAAATGAAGATATGTACACAGGTTATATTCCACAGTAAAAGTATAGAATGTAAAGATATGAATGAAGAAATCAGAAACCTTTATTATTAATGCTTTAAGATTTGAGCACAGTTGGGGTAAGGTATTTTATAATCATCACATTGCTCTATATAATCTTTGTCAACGTTTTAAGATATTAGAATTCTACTTTCACTGCATCCTAAAATCACAGACATGACTATAATTTGAAATGGTTAAGGGAATTTGGGTAAGTGGAATTAATGTTTAAAATGGATTCAGTTGGTTAAACGTATGAGTTAGAATTAAGCTAATTAAATGAATGAAAGTCATTATTCTTATTTTGCGAAAAATGACCAGACTTATAAGCAAAGGAAATTTTATGAATTGACTTTGAAGCTTTGAAATTAACAATCATTTATCAAGGCACAAGCGAATGTGGGAATTTCTTTCTATCCACCTAAGACTTGCTCGGGCAAAAAGAACTCACCTGGTGTGGCCAAGAGAAGGCAGCCAAGAATTGCTGGGTCTCCAGTGGGGCTGCAAACGTGCTGAGCAACCTGACTAAGTGGGGGCCTTGTGTGAGAATGAGGAAGCCACAAATGGGTCATTTGAGCCAGGAGGCGACAGTGGGGACAAGGACTCAAGTGTAGAGACTAGCGTGATGCTGGACAGATGGTACAGGAGCAGACACATGTGTGCCTGCCCCCATGCAGGGCTCATGGAGTCAAACAGAGCAAGAACAGCTCCACAGGGGGCAGAGAGAATGCCCAGATCAGCACAGGTACTGGGGGCACAACAGCTACTCCTGCCGTATGGCTAGGACGCAGCTCTGGGGACTTCAGTGACCCCAGGGAGAAGGGCAAGTAAAAGTGAGCTGCAGGGTCCTGAGCCATCAGGACTGACACCCTGAAAAGATGACCTGTGTACCCGAAGAGACAATTTCCTCAAAATAGGCACACTGTAGGACGTAAAAACTAAAACTAGCTTTGATTCCACATCCGAGTCATGCGTGAACTGTGACAGCAATGCTTTAACAGACAACTTCTGATCCCCAATTCAATCCACCCACCACGCTGCCAGACCACCTTTGTAAAAGCTCATCATCTCTTTCACTTTAAAATTCTTCCTAGATTTTAGGGTGAAGTTCAAACTCCTTAGTTTCTCATGGCGCCCCCGGATAATCCAGCATAAGCCATCCCCTCCAGCCTGCAGCCCCACCCTGCTGTGCATCCACGCTTCCTCCCAGCCATTCTGAGATGCTAGTAGCTCCCACACACGATGTATGGGGCCAAGCCGTCGTCCTGTTCCCTGTGCCTGGGGTTTCCAGCCTCAACCGTTTTTCAGAGTTTGGCTCAGAATTACCCTAGCAATCTTATAATCTTACCCCTCTGCATTGTAACCAGTAGCTGCCACCAAAGAAACTTCAAATGCAATCTGTGTGCCAAAGTAGACTCAGATTCTTGGCCCTAACTCTGATTCTCTATTTCACTATTAACTTGGGAGCACAATTAGTAACCCAAGCTTGAAATGTACGGATTTGTTCCAAAGCCAAGTCCAGCTGGTGCCACCTTTACCTCACCTGGGTTCACTCTCCAGGTCTTGCCCTACTTTCCTTACCTACCTCCGGCCCCTCAGGCAGGTCCCATGGCCTCCACACTGTAGGCTGCCTGGCCTTCACATGCTGCCATTCTGGTCATTTCACAGCAGGAGTTAAAGCCTTTGTCAGTCAACAACACCCTCTTACCAAAGATTGAAGGCCCAACCCATAGAACAGCTTGCCGGCCCTTCTGGGTCCTGTCCATCTTTTCGGTTGGGCCGGTTCACCTGCACCTCTAAACCGCCCAGAGCTCCAAGCACAGGCTTCTTCTAAAGAAGTCTTTACTCAATACTGTCCCTGCCATTCACAACCTCCTCGAAACCTCAGGTAGACACCAATTTGAGAGAAAGCAAATTAGGGCCATGGTCTGCTTACAGACAAATCCCGGTGGGAATCAAAGGAGGAAGGGGGCTTCCTCCGCCCTTTCCGGCTCTGTGTTAACTTCCTCCTCCGCTGCCCTCCTCTCCAAGCGGCCTGTGGCTGGCCTGCTCTATGCCAATGCGAGGGAAAACTCCCCTCCACTTCTTTTGCTATTTTATATTAGCCTGGAAATTGGGCATATGAGAACACTGGGTAACTGCGGGAGAAAAAGGAGAGGGGCCCGGGGTGAGGCACACACCCACAGTGACCTAGGAGCAACCGACTTCATCAGCGAGCTTTTGGCTTTTTGAAAGACAGCAAAAAAAAAAAAAAATCAGAATACATTTTCATCAGAGCTCAGGAAAACATCTTCTGTTTCATTTGTTCGTATGGCATTATCTCTAAAGCAGAAGTTCCACGGCTGTGAGTTCTAATTGTGGAGGCAGAGATGTGTCTAAAATTGATCTGAGGACTTTGCTGCCTTTCTAGTCCTCTCAGAGAACTAGAGAGGTCAGGGTACGCCCCCCAACACACACTCTGCTCCCCTTCACGTGTGTTCTGGTGAGCAGGCACCATTCATAACTGTCTTCCTCCAGGGTGGCATGTGGGGATTTGTTGGTATTTTAGTTAGCTGGTTGAGTCTAAGCTCTTATAATACAAAAAGCACTTGGTATACACAACATGGGCACAGATCCAGAGTGATGTCTTTAAAGCCTGGGGCACTTTAAAATTTGTACTACACCATGCTAATCATGTTATGAATCTGCATTTTCATTAAACATCATAACCGTCTTTATTTTTACTAATGATATACAAGATGAGAAGAAACAGAATGCATACGTTAAGGCTACCGTCTGATCTTCCATTTACGAGACATTTTAGTACAACCCAAGACGAATGACATAATATTTATAAATGGATCTTACCATAAAAAATGAAGAAATTCAAAACCAGATGAAAGGAGATAAAAGCTTTATTTTCATAATTAAAATTATACTATACTGAAGTAGGACTTATACCATGATAACAAATTACTATGTAAAATATTAAATTACCTTGCATTACAGTTGTTAAAATATACACCAATTTATAATATAAAAAAATAGCTCAAGGTTCCCTACCTTAATAGACATATATAAAATAAAAAGAGCAAATCCCCCAACTCTTGTCCTAATGTCATACCAGAAGGAAGATATACCAGGGGTAAAGTATCCACGTTGTAAGTGCATTAAATTTAATTTGATACTCACTTCAAATATATTTCAGCACACATTATTATTTTATACTACAAAAATTTTTTAGAAATCTTTGCAGTTATAAGTGTCTCCTTAAAAGGTGTGCATTAATAGGAAATAGGTAAGTGATCTTATGTATTAAATTGTATGGCATCTTCTTATTGACTAGTACAGGACACACATGCTTATTTCTTAAATAATTGCACAAAATAAAGCAAAGCTTTATTATGTTATGTCTTTCTAAGGTTGCCTCACGAACAGAGTTCTGTGATTGGGCCATTTACACTTCCTAAATCCAGTAATCCTCTGCTTCAACCTGTGTGTTAAGTCCTAGCCTACCTGCTCATAGAAGTTGTACGAATTTCTAGGTCTGAGGGATATTTTATAATAAAGGAATCATTTTTATTCTTAGTATTCTAACTCAAGAAAATTGGCATCAGTCCATGTTTTGAAAGAATGACATAACTGAGATGTGGAATAAAACATGACCTTATTTAAGAAAATGAAAATTAACATAACATGCCATTTTTTTGGTAGCTCAACCAAAATATAAACTCTGACAATCCCAAATGTTAGTGAGGTTGGAGTAATATGAATTTTTAACCATTGCCGTTAGAGTATAAAAAGATTTACTAACCTCATTATAGGTCAACACGCCTTTGCACCCAGCAATTTCTCTTTTGGCTACATCCCCTAGAAAAACTCCTGAATGTGAGCACAAAGGAAAATAGGCAAAAACATTCACCACAATATCGTTCCAAATAGTTACAAATTTTTTTAATTAAAAGTTTTTGAAAAAGAAGAAACAGATGAAATTTCCATCACCAGGAGAACTGATTTTAAAGTTGTGGTATATTTGCCACCCCATGGCAGCAAAATGAATGAACTAGAACTACATTATCAACATGAGAAATCTAAACATATGCACATATACAGGAATTTTTTAACTTAAGTTTTAAAACACACAGTAATGTGAATTGCTTATAAATACAGATTTGTGAAAGTATCAAAACATAAGGAGCAATGATGAACTCCACATTCAGTAGAGTAATCACCTCTGGAGAGGAAGGGGGGCGAAAATAGTGAAAATGCAAGGTGGGATTTAATAACTCTTTAATATCTTATTCCCTGAAATAAATTAAAAAGTTTGAAGAATACAATATAAAAATGTTACGTTTTATACTCTAGATGTAATAAATTATATTATTCTTTCTAGTTTACTATAGGTTTAAAGTATTTCAAATTTTAAAGAGCAAAAATTTAGGGTGAAAAATATTCACCCTACTAAATATTATTAGGACATTTGTTACTATCTTTTGGTAACTTTTAAAAAAATTCTTTGCATTTTAGCGATAGCACATATAATTTTGCATCTTTCCATATTCATAATCTTCCTTAGATCTTTAAGTGTGCGTCCAATTTCCTAACCTCACCAAAGGACAAGTTTAGACCTCTGACGATACACTATCTGATAAGGTAATTGATGTTGCTCATGTTATCAGCCTTCATACATTTTCAATTGGTGAGTCTGTTTCCCATTTAAACATTTTTAGGAAGGCTTATTTAAGGAGCTTAACCTCTCTGTGTACATTTATTCCTCTCGGAGCATTGTGAGATGTAGAGAGAGGCTGACATACTCTTCCCCGGATTTCTCCACCCATTCACAGAGGGACTCACACTTCAGAACCCATGGCCGGGGGTGCCTACCCTGGGCTGCTTTCTCTCACCAACACAGGCAGATTGGGACCCTCCCCAGGGCTTCTTTTATTCTCACAGTCTCTTACAATACCTGTATGCAGAATATATCACCTTGTGCTGTTCTGACAGATACTTCACCTGAAGTGGTGTAGGGGCTTCCTGAAAACAGCAACTATGGTTTGCCATTACCTTCTCAGGGTCTTAGAACAAGCAAATATTTGCTTGACAACTATTTGTTGAATGAATAAATGAAGCTGTTAAAACACCAGCATGAGTCTTTTCCTACCAGTATTATTCTTTAGACAGTTCTTTTGTGTCTTAGAAAGGTGAAAGGCAATACCAACATAGAATTTTCTTTTAGGAAAATGGGCTATCTATGCTCCCTGGAGGAAGAAACGCATCTTATGCTTGAAACCAAGTTTTGGGCCTGTTAAGACATACAGATTGTGGTGTGTTGATCTGATAATTAACAGTTTTCAGAATGGGATGTTCACTGATGCAATAATTTTTAAGCAGGTAGTAATACAATTATACCAAACCAAGGCAAGTAGATCCTCATAGACTTCAAGTATTAAAATACAATCTAAAAATGTTTATAACTTAGTAACTGAGGAATGATGCTAATAAATGCGTAGATCTAATACTAGCACTTACCTTCTAATACAAGAAAGTAAGTTTAGAATTACTTAATTAAAACAAGTGACCAGGAACATATTGAGGAGCAGCCAGGCAGAGAGTGAGGGACCACGTGGATGAGCCTAGGTCTCAAGATGGCAGGACACCCTCTGACCCTAAAGAAGCAATCAATCAACCCTACTCTATCTGCCCTGGAAAATAGGAGCTGAAAGAAACGTAGGTACAAAGGAAGAAAAGAGTTAAGAAAATAAGCTTAAAAAACATAGTGTATTGGACGGTGCCTACGGCTCAGTGGGTAGAGTGCCAGCGCCATATACTGAGGGTGGAGGGTTCAAACCTAGCCCCAGCCAAACTGCAACAAAAAAAAATTCTGGGCGTTCTGGCAGGTGCCTGTAGTCCCAGCTACTCGGGAGTCTGAGGCAAGAGAAAGGCCCAGGAGTTGGAGGTTGCTGTGAGCTGTGATGCTACGGCACTGTACCAAGGGTGATAAAGTGAGACTCTGTCTCTAAAAAAAAAAATAATGAGAGCAAAACATAGTGTATTTTACCTGTTACCACTATATACTGATTAAACAGCAAAGCCTAGGGTTTATATAAGATTTTATTTCATTTATAAAGTACTTTCCCACATGTAATCTTATTGAACGTAAACAATAATCCTGAGCTTAGGAAGATCAGGTAATATACCTGTTCTACAGATGAAGAAACTGAGACCCAGAGAGGCTAAGGACAAAGAGATAGTGTCCTACAGGAGACTTACGCCCAAACCGTTTAAATTTGAAGGTGGCATCCAACTTTAAAAAAGTCTTCCAAGTAAATATGGTTACACTGGAATGATGACAATGTTGAAACTCTGCTATAATTAAATAATATCTAGCAGGTTATACTTAGCTGTGTATTTTACTTCTGATTGCATAAATATTCACATGTAAACACACGCGTGAGGAATGTTCAGAGCACTGAACAGTGGTGGTTCTCATTAACATTAGTAGAGATCAGGTGGATAAATTCCCATTAAAAGCTTGAAAACCTGTCCCCAACTTTGCACCATGTACGTAGCTGTAAAGTACATTCCTATTTGTTCTGGTTTGTAGCAAAACGAATGCTTCACTGTATTACTGTCATACCACCGAGGAAGATGTTTCTGCTTTTCAGCAGTGATGATTTTCTCAAATTAAGTAATACTTCTATAGTTTCTTTGATTTTATCATCTTTAAATTCTCTGGATCTCAACAATCGAGGCTCCCAAGCATCTCAGATCAGCGCTGTCTCTGAGACCAGGATCAACACCTGCAGCATGATTGGCAGACTGCAAAGCCCTCAGGAGCCTTGTGTGTGGTGTCAGGGGTGGGACACGTGCCCTTGTGAGGGAGCTGTGCAAGCTCTTACGAGTGCCTCATCTACTGATCAACCCACGCGGGTTGTTGCGCAGGAACGTGACTCATTCTTGCTGCATCTCCCAAGTATTTGGGAGAAGTCAGAAATCCACATTTTTCATGAGAAAGTACAAAAAAAACCACCAAAACAAGTAATTTTTAAAACATTATGTGAACAATATTGTCTAGGGCAATGGCACCAGTGGGTCCTAAGTATACAAGAGGTGATTCGGTTTTCTAGTCTAACAAGCAGAATGGTTGACCCAAAGTCATTAAGCTTCATACCATTAGTTCAGATTTCAGTAGGGAAAACCGTTTTCCTCTATTTGTAACGATCCACTCGCTGGGCATATTTTAAAAACTAGGATTATATAAACATCATTAGAATGTTACAGAGCTACAGAATGAATACAGAGGAAGAAATCGCTTACTTGTGCCAGTGTAAATGAATATTGATGAGAAGATGAGGATAAGGAATTCAGTGTTACCTTCTTCTATTTCATGACAATGTCATAAGGATTCGAAAAGTAACTATAAACCGAAATTTTCGTTGTGAATTAGACTACTGAGTATCATCGTACTGACTCATGGCTTTGTGAAATGGTTCTTAACATGGAATTTATCGGGCAGATGAGAGTTCAAGTCATGATGGTAAACAATTTCTGGCTCCTCATGTGGGCCGCGTTGTGCCAAGTGCTGAGAACACAGGTGACTGAGACACGTTCTCTGCCCCCATAGAGCTCGCGATCTCATAGGCAACCAGAACATACGGATGTGATAGACTTATTTGAAGGCTACTAGGGAAGTGGTGGAAAAAATTGGAGGAGCACAGAGAAGGGAGAGCAGACCGAGCATTAAAGAATGAATGGGAGTCATCCAAGTAATCTGGGAATAATAAGGACAACAATATTTGCAAAGGGATAAAAGAGGTAAACTGTGCTATCTTTATGAAGCTATTATCAGAGAACTGTTGATAACACTTAAGAAGTACCATTGCCTTCCATTTTAGATCAACCATTCTGGTGGAACACTGAAGGGCAGATCTAAGAGGGACTAACTAGAGATAGAAACACTACTTATAGCAGGGATCTAGGTTAGAGATAAGGGGCAAGACTAGAGAAAAGAGCATGTGTCAGGACGAGGTTTGACTCTCAGGGATCCTAATTCTGTCTTCATGAGAAAATGGAGAGACCTGAAAAACTTTTGACAGGTAAATTGTTGGAACTGAATGGCTTGTATGTGGGCTATTGTGAAAATTATGAGATACACAAAAAATCAAGAGATTTAAGAAGTGAAGTAATTGACCGTAACACAGTCTGTCTCAAAACTTTCATAGTGACAAACAGTGGCAGAGCTCAAGGGGAGCAACACTAGTGACACCCACGTTTCTAACTTTGTGGATAGTTGTAGCATCTACAGAGATCAAGAACAGAGTAGGGAAGCAAGATGTAGGGAAGATGCTATGCCCATTTGGATGCTCTAAGTGTGAGGTGCCCATGGGGTGTCTGGGGGCAGATGTTCAGCTGTCTACATCTTGAGGATAAGATGTGAGCTGGAGACATATTTTTGAGAATTATTAGAAACCTGGTGGTGGGTAAGGCCTAAGAGCAGAGGAGAACATTGAGGGTGAGTACGTGATGAGAAGCACAGAATCTGAACATAGAAACCAAGGGCAACGCCACAGTGTAACACAGGCAAGAAATGATTAGGAAAGTGGGAGAAATAATAGAATAAGTGAAGAGAATTCAAGAAGGAACGAAGCCAGCATTTGCCAGGGGCTGTGCTAAGCCGGTACACACTTCCTGTACTCCCAGAAGTTAGTTATTATATTGTACCCATCTTCCAGGCAAGAAAACCGAGCCACCTGAAAAGGTGAAAGTACTTTGCTCAAGATCACTCTGGAATTACGATTCCTGAGATTCAAACCTAGTCCTGCCACTGAACACTGAACACTGTCTACTGCATCCTGACATATGATCCCCAAGGTCGTGTAGCAAAGTGACAAAGTATGTTAAAGATGGAAACTGTCCACAGGATTTGCACTAGGAAGATTGCTGATAACCACAGCCAGCAGCATGTACCTGGAATGAGGGGCAAGTCAGGCAATGAAGTGAGCAAATGCACAACTTTCGTGAAGAAGCTTGGCTGTGAAAACACAAAAAGGAAAGCTAAGTGGGTTAAACATCAGGGGGACCATGGTTATTCAGCAGTGTGTTGAGAATTTCACAAGGTGCTTGTTATTATGATGGTTAAAGTACAGCTTAACACACAGAGACAGCCTGAGAACCCTTCTGCAATGCTGACTCTGCTCATCATTCCAAGGTAGCTTGAATCTCAGTCCTTGAGGAATAGGAGCTGGAAAGAAGGATAATACTATCCTATCTTCTAAGTAATGCCACATTAGATAAACAAAAACACAGCGCTCCCGCGACACCCCTGTGCAGAATCTCTATCACACGAGTTTGATAGGGAAGCGGAAGTGAACAGGTCTCTCCTGGCCCAGCAGCTCGGGTCAGAGGAAGTACATTTTAATGAGCATGATAATGATGGTCAAAATCATTGGAAATGAATCGAATTACACAAATCAAGTCTTCTGCAGACTGGTCCTGGTGATCAAACAGCATGCTGGCAACTTCTCAACACCCAGCTAGTTCCAGGAGACTTGGGGAGCCTGCCAGTTCCTACACACAAGTCCCTTTTAGACTAAAAGGCACAGAACCTTCCTCCTCGGGGCCCCTCTCAACCTCCACACTAGAATACCTGCCTCTGCTTCCTCTTAGGACTTTACCAGGGTGATCAAGCGACACCGCCACCAGGGAGGGAAACAGAAAACAGAAAACATTTCTCATTTCTGGCAGGAAATGCTCGTGATCTTTTCATTCTATCTATTCCAATGGGATTTCTCAGTTAGCATACAGGGCCTGCTTGTTTATTTTTTTCTGCTTTTGTTTTTTAGTTTTTGAACATATTATAAGTATTTTTTAAAAACCCACAAGTGATATCTAATTATATTACTAAATCCCTGCTTTAGAGCAAAAATGATAGTATACGTGTTCTCTCTCCTGTTAATTAGTAACAACAGCAGCAACGAAACCAGCTTCACAATATGCAGGTTAAATGATACCTGGAGTGCGTATGAAATCCAGTCAATGAGATTTATGAAATGCCCTGCATATAACCATGAGAACTTGGCAAGTCTTCAGAAAGTGAGTTGGCAAAGAATATGCTCTATTACTCGAGAAGCTTTTATTAAAGAGGATCAGTCTAGAACTTTTCTGTTCTCTTATCAGGCTTGGTTTTTGAAGTTAAAAATATCAGCATCATGAAAAAAATCCCTTCAAAAGATGTTAACACCTAGAAAAAGTTAATTTCAAAAAACATCTGATGGTCCAGGTGTGACTGGTGACATGTGCGTGTTACAATCTTTTGAAGCTGACTTGTTTGGTACAAGATTCCAGCTTCCTGGTCTTCTGCTCCTAGCAGTTTCCTTGCTTCCCACCAGACTCCTTTAGGCTCTAATGCCAGTTGTTCAATTGGAAACTTTGAACAACATTAGGCTAATATTTAATACTCTGAATTCCCAATTTATCCCTTTGTTCAGTTAACTGTATACACATCTTTTCCCTCAGTTAATGCTTAATTTTTGTACCATTGTTGAATTTATCATTTAAATGCTTTTATTTTTACTAGATGTTTTTGTGTTGCATGTAGTGATGTATTATATGTGTTTTTCTTCTTTAAGTTTTTGATCTCATAACAATGTTGATAGATTTCCATATGTTAAATCTTTCTTAAATCCCTGAAATAAATCTGCCTTGGTCATGGTGTATTCTTCTCTTAATACACGATGAGGTTTGATTTGCTAATCATATTCTCTGAAAGCTTTGGAAATGCTGCAGCTACTTCTATAAGTAAAATTGGCCAATATGTCCTTTTTAAAATTTAGGTTTTGATATATGTTAAGTTTTTCCATAAAAATGAAAAAGAGAAACTATCATCTTTTTCTGTAAGCAGAAATAACTTAAAAGTTATAGTAATTATTCTTTAACTACAGAATCATCTTGTCTGGTGTCATTTTTCTTCAATGTTTTTCTGTACTAATTTCCCTTTTCATTCCTTCTTAGATTCCAATGACATAAATGCTATATGCCTTTTGACATTTTCCTAAAGGTCCCTGAGGCTCTGTTAATTTTTTAAACCTCTTTTCTTACTATTTTTCAGGTTGAATTCTATTTCTATTAATCTATTGACTCTTTGGTTAACTCCATGCTACTAGTGAGCCAACACAGTGAATTTTCTATTTCAAATATTGTATTTTTCAGCTTGAAATCTTATAAATTTTTTACAGTCTCTGTTTCACTGTTGAGAACGTCTATGTTTTCATTCATTTCAAGAATGTTTACATTTATATCAATTAGTTATACTAGTTTCTTTAAAATATATATCCAACCGTTTCAACATCTCTGTCATCTCAGGGTTGGTGTCTATTGGTTGTCTTTGCCCTTAAGAATTGGTCAAGCTCAGACAATGGCCCACCAGCACACGAAAAGATGCTCATAATCTCTAATCATCAGAGAAATGCACATCAAAACCGCTCTAAGATGCCACCTAACACCAGTAAGATTAGCCCACATCACAAAGTGCTGAATCTACAGATGTGGGTGTGGATGTGGAGAGAAGGAAACACTTTTGCACTGCTGGTGGGATTGTGAACTAATGCAACTTTTATGGAAAGAAATATGGAGAATTCTCAAAGAACTACAAGTTGACCTTCCATTTGATCTCACAATCCTATTACTAAGTATCTACCTAGAAGAACAAAAATCATTTTACCATAAGGACATCTGCATCAGAATGTTTACTGCCCCCCAATTCACAATTGCTAAGACTTGGAAGCGGCCCAGGTGCCCATCAACCCATGAATGGATTAACAACCTGTGGAATATGTACACCACGGAGTACTATTCAGCCATAAGAAAAGACGGAGACTTTACATATTTTATGTTTATCAGGATAGAGTTGAAACACATTCTTAGTAAAATGTCCAATGTACTCAATACTAATATGAAACCAATATATAAACAACTATCCTCGGCCCACACAAAAAACACAAGTATAGTCTACCAAGGGGGAGGAGAGCACAGGGAAAGGGCAGGGGAGAGTAAGGAGGGCAATTGGTGGGATCTCACTTAATATGCACAATGTGAGGGCGTTCATCAAGCCCCCTGGGTGAAGGGCTCAACTACAACTTGAACTCTACCTGAGAAACAAAAGCAATGTAAGCTAAACATTTGCACCCTCATATTAATCTGAAACAAACAAAATAGTTTGGTTATGTTTTTATTATTCTTCATATGGTAAATAATTTTGGATTATATGTTGGACATTTTTATTATTATGCTGTGAAACTCTGGGCTCTATTAAAATCCTCAGGAGAATGGTGTTTTCTTAATCGTAGCGGTCATTGAATCTGGCTAGTTTCAGTCTGTGAGTTCTCTCTTGCGTTCTGTGGATTGTTTGTAGTTCCAATATCACCATAGGTTTCAAAGCCTTTGCTGGGCTGCTTTGAGACTTACCCACCTGTGAGCCCACACGGGGGCTAGTCTGGGACTTGGACAATGGGTTTATACAGTAGTACCATTTTCAAAGCCTTTGCCATGTTCTTGGTTGTGTGTCCCTTATCTGGAAAGCTCTGGGGTGAGTCCAGGATGTTTGGCATTCTGAATACAGAATTAGGGCGTTGTCTACGGCAACATTCTCTTTTCTAGAATCTCATATCACACTCCATCTCTTTTTTTCTCCAAACTCTGGCTGAAACGATAGAGTTCCTCTACTTGACTGGGGCTTCCTCTTGAGTCAAAGCAGAAAGATCAAAAAGCTGGGGGCGGGGAGAAAAATTAATAGGGATTTCCCCCTATACTTTTTAGACCACAGAGCTCTATTTTCTCAGTTCCTCTGGACAGAACTGGGGTTTCTCTCAGAGTTGCGGTGGTCTGCACATTCTGCTCTCATAGCCCCTTGGGGCTATCTTTGGGAAAGAAGGGATAAAGAACTGAAAAACAAAGGGAAAAACGAACCAATCCTGAAGATTTTACTCTCACATTCTTTGGCTTGTACCGGGTCCTTCCTTGGGTCTTCTGTCCAGAAAGATGGGGTTTTTCTCCATTCTTGCTTCCCAGATCTCTGCATCTACAGCACTGGGACTGCAGTTCAGCCATGGGAGGAAGAAGGGAAGAAAACGGGCCCCTCTCCTAGATAGGCTGCCTTGTTAAGTCTTGACCTTCCTCCTAATTTCCTGCTTTTATTTACTTTTCAGAGTTCTTTCTTTTTTGGTGTGCTTTTATTTTTTTTTTTGAGATAGAGTCTCACTCTGTTGCCTTGGGTAGAGTGCTGTGATGTCATAGCTCACAGAAACCTCAAACTCTTGGGCTCAAATGATCTCTTTACCTCAGCCTCCCCAGAAGGCTCCACGCCCGGATAGTTTTTTTTTCTATTTTTGGTAAAGAAGAGGTCTCACTCTTGCTCAAGCTGGTGGCCCTCAGCCTCCCAAAGTGCTAGGATTACAGGCATGAAACTCCACGCCTGGTCTCTTTAAGTTTTAAATGCCTACTTTTTGTATTTTGTCCAGAGTTTTAGCTGTAATAAGTGGGAGAGAGAGGTCCTAATGCCTTGAAAAATAGACTTTTATCTTTCTCACCTGTTGCATGATAATTGGTCTTTTCAGGATTTTAGTTTTTTCTTGAGTCACTGTTTTTACATGAAGCTAATATTTTGCTAGGTAATAATTACTTTCTTCTAAATTTCAACTGTATTGCCAGAAATTTACCAGAAAGAGTTTTCTTAAGACTATCTCTTCCACCTATGTGGTTTTATCTCCTTTCCTTTAATTTCTTGTTTTCATTTCCTTTTTGAAAAAAATCAGGTACAGCAAGGGTTTCTTTATTTTATTAGACTTTTCAAACAGCAGACTTACTTCAGTTTTATTCTTTTTCCTTAATTCCCATCTTATTTCATTACTATCCTCTCAATATCACTTGTTAGTTTCTCATTACGGCAATTCAATAATTTACTTTCATACTTTTTCTTAGAATACAATCATCTAAAGCTACAGATTGTCTTCTGACGCATACTAGCAATGTGGTCTCCACCCCCAGGAGGTGGACTGGTATCCATCCTCGGCCTGCTAGGCACTGCGCCACACAGGATCACCGCCTGAGTTCCACTTCCCATCTCCTTCTCCCTCCCCACTTCTGAGGAAGAATCATCTTCCATGAACGGTCCCAAGGCCAAAAAGGTTGGAGACCACTATAGGAGCACACACACATTAGCATATTTCACAGCTTTTGCTTTGAAGGGCTCTTATGGCATGTTGGTTAAAAGTACAGGTTATTTAAATTGCAACTCTTCTTGTATTATTTTGGGCAGCTAATTTAACCTTTCCATGCCTCTGCTTCTTAATATGTCAATGGGGAATAATAATAGTACATAACTCCCAAGGGCTCAGAAGCTGTGCTGGGCCCTTCAACTACAACTTGAACTTTACCTTAGAAATGAAAAAGATGGCGGTGTCTGTGGCTCAGCGAGTAGGGCACCAGCCCCATATACCGAGGGTGGTGGGTTCAAACCCGGCCCCGGCCGAACTGCATCAAAAATTAGCTGGGCGCTGTGGTGGGCTCCTGTAGTCCCAGCTACCTGGGAGGCTGAGGCAAGAGAATTGCTCAAGCCTAAGAGGTGGAGGTTGCTGTGAGCTGTGACTCCATAGCACTCTACGGAGGGTGAGAGAGTGAGACTCTGTCTCCACCAAAACAAACAAAAAAAAGAAATGAAAAGGATGAAACTTAAACTTTTGTACACTCATATCAAACTGAAATTAAAAATCACATCTGCCTGTACCTTGATCTTGGACATCCTTCTCACA